>PVJS01002605.1:21611-82900 GCA_004027185.1 Glis glis
CCATACCGGGGATTGAACCCAGGGGCATTCTACCTCCATGCTACACCCCCAGCCTGATTTTTTTTTTTTTTTGCGGTACTGGGGATTGAACCCAGGGACATTTTACCTCTGTGCTACACCCCCGGCTCTATTTTTTATACTTTATTTTGAAACTGGGTCTCACGAAGTTGCGGAAGGCCTCACTAAGTAGAGAGAGAGAGAGAGAGCTGAGGCTGGCCGCGAACCCAGATCCTCCGGTCTCCGCCTCCCAAAGTACTGGGATTACAAGCATGCGCCACCACGCCCAGCTTCATGATGCCTTTTGCATGGTTCTTATTGCTAAAAACTACTTTGGCTATTCTGGGTCTTTTGTTTCTCTGTAAGAATTTTAGGACTGATTTTTCTAGCTCTGTGAAGAATGACATTGGTATTTTAATAGGGATTGCATTGAATCTGTAGCTCACCTTTGGTAGTGTAATGGTTTGGATTTAGAATGTCCCCCTAGCACTCATGGAAACAAAGTAGTAATGTTGGAAGTGGGACTTGGTTGCTAAGGACGGGTTCCTGGGGGTCTGGCCTTGGAGATTATATGGTTCCTCCTCCCCCTGCTCTCCCTCTTTGCTCTGGCCTCCACGATGTGAGAGGCCTCTCTCTCTCTCTCTCTCTCTCTCTCTCTGCTTCCCACCACCATGCTCTGGGCTTCAAACTTTGGCGTAACATGGACTAAACCCAGAATCTCCAAAAACAGTATGAGCAAATAAATCTTACTTCCTCTAAGTTGTGTGTTCAGTCATTTTAGATTATTGCAGTAAGAAGAATGTTGTCTGGGACATGTAGAATAGCCATTTTGATATTTATTCTGCCTATCCAAGAGCATGTGAGGTCTAAGATATTCTTCAATTTCTTTCTTTAGTGGTTTATAATTTTATTGTAGAGGTCTTTTACCTCCTTGGTTAGATTTATCCCCAGGTTTTTTGTATGTTTGTTTGTTTGTTTTGTTTTGTTTTTGAGGCTATTATGAATGGAACTGTTTTCTGGATTTCCTTTTCAGTGGATTCATGATTGACATATAGAAAAGCTAATAATTTTTGTAGATTGATTTTTGTATCCTACTACTTTGCTGAATTTGTTTATCAGTTCTAGAAGTCTTTTGATTGAGGTTTTTTTTTGGGGGGGAATCTTCTAGGTGTAGGATCATGTCATCTGTAAACAGAAATAATTTTAGTTCTTCTTTTCCTATTTCTATTCCTTTGATTTCCTTCTCTTGCCATATCGTTCTGGCTAGAGATTCGAGTATTATGTTGAAAAGGAGTGGCAACAGTGGGCATCCTTGTCTTATTCCTGGGGTATTTTTGGTTTTTTTTTAAAACAGGGTGTCCCACTGAAGACTTAAGTAACAGGATGGCCAGTTGAATATTCAAGTGGTCCTTTGTTAATGCTGCCTTAGCAAGAAGATGTTGTGAAGTTTCCTATTCTGTCCTTCAGAGAAGGAATCTTCATGAAGGAAAGATGTTTCCCTCGGGAGATCATGAAAGGAAGCAGATACTGCATTTTTATGGACCCTTCAATAACAAATAAGCTCTATTGTCAGAGGAAGGAGTAGAATGGAGCCTTTGTTTGGGGGCAGGAAGAGGAAAGACTGCTCACCCCTGTGGGTGAGTCCTCAGGGGTCAAATGGGGAACAGTGGATTCTGAGATGACAAACACTCTCTAGCATGGTGTATCTGCAGGGAGGTCCTTGGATGGTATGTGAAATCAAATGATAGGTACCAAGATCTGAATAATGGGGCTCTCACCCAAGTTAAAAGGATCATCCTAGCTAGAGTTCTGTGTGGTGGAACATGGTGGCATGAAATAAGGCCAAAAGGCCCAAGAGAACACGAGGCACGAAGTTCTTGTAGGTTAAGTGTGGCCAGGGCCACTCCTTTGAGAATTCTGTAAACATCAAAATTCTTGGAAAACTGGGTGTGGTGGTGCACGCTTGTAATCCCAGTACTCGGGAGGCTGAGACCAGAGGATCCAGGTTCGCAGCCAGCCTCAGCTACTTAGTGAGGCCCTCTGCAACTTAGTGAGACCCTGTTTCAAAATAAAGAATAAAAAATAGGACTGGGGGAGTAGATTGGAAGTAGAATGCCCCTGGGTTCAATCCCTAGCATTGCAAAAAAAGAAAAAGAAAAATTCTTGGATAACCAAAAAAAAGGGAAGGGAACATTCTGACATTGTGATATTAAAGTTTGTGCCTATCAAAAAGATAAGAGTCGAGTCACTTCTGATTTAATTCATAAATATAAAACAGAAATGATAGGATCTATAGCCCAAGTGTTGTAGAGATCATGTCCATGACATTATTTTCTAGTTATACCTACTAAAGGTGTTAAATAAGACCCTTATGGGTAACAGTTGCAAGATGGTCAACTTTATGAATAACCACTTCAGCAATGAAGTAGTATAATATTGATCTGTGGTCTGAAATACCATGGTCCAGGTGAGAGAACTTTACAGTCCAGGGAATGGGGAACATATGATACCCAGTCTTTTAATTGTGTCATGAAGGCAGAAAGAAGGCAAAAGCAAACCAATAACTATCTTTCTGAGGTTAATAGTATTGTAGAGAAAGAGATAAATAAACATGCAACTTGGTATGCAGTATCAGTGGAAGAAGCAAGGAATCAAGTGGTTAAGTTTATGGTTCTGGAAGTCAAATCTGTCTGAAAATTTACTATACAACTATTCTTGGGAAAGTTACATAAAGCCTCTCATTTTCTTCATCAGTAATAATAGAATTGTAGCATATAAGCATTCAGTAGATGCTAGCTATTGTTAAAATTGAAGAAGAATTTATGAGATGATATATTAATTCCACCCATAAAATTATAACAGGTTTCAACAAGAAACACATTTGAACTTTATCCTACAGAATGAGTATAATTCTCCAGGTAAGAAAGAAGGGAACAACATGCCAGGCAGAGTGAACGTGAGTAAGTCACTAAAGAGTTAAAGTACATGGTCCATCCAGGAATGAAAACGGCTTGAGTATAATCATAATAAAAGGTCTGGGTAAGGTGGCTAAAATGATGATGTAAAATAGGGTCATGGTGCAACAGGCCACAATACCTGTAAGCAATGAGGAGCCACCAAGTGTTTTAAACTAAAGAGGATGAATTTGTCCTCTGTTGTTCCAATAGTAAAATACTGAAGCAGGCTACTTTATAAAGAAAAGAGGTTTATTTTGGCTCATGGTTCTGTAGGTTCAAGGTCGTGGCCCAGGACATGACATGGCATGAGACAGAGAGCACATGCATATGCATGCGTGTGCGTGTGCGTGTGCGTGTGTGTGTGTGTGTGTGTGTGTGTGTGTAAGGGTGTCTCTTCTTATAAAGTCACCATGATTCAATCATGGAGACACTACCATAATGACTTTATCTAATGCTAATCAGGTCTCAAAGGCTGCACTTCTAAACACCATACTCATATTAAGTTTTCACCTCTCAATACCTCACAATAAGGAGTAAATTTCAACACATGAAGCCTTGAAGGACATTCAGACAATATCCAAAACATAGAAGGGGAGCAGGATTTTAGAAATATCATTATGTACCATGCAGTGACAAGACTGGAAGAAGAAAAGTCAGTAGGATAGGGCATATAGAACAGGAAATCTCTGATGAAAATTAAATACACAGACTGGAAAAAACAGAATATCCTTGAGTTGGGATGTGGGAAAGCCAAGCAATATATATCACCTACTTTCTCCCTCTTTTATATACTTATACCCATAAACATATGCATTTATAGGTTTGTCATATAACCTCTGTCCCTCAGTCTGTCCATTCATAAAATGAAGATAATAATAAGATGTTGCACGGACAAAATGGGTTGGTCCATGAAAAATGTCTGACACATAGTAAGGGCTGTATAAATATTGCTGGGTTTTTTATCTTTCCCTTTCCTATTCCATCAATCTTTCCCCTTTTTGGGTTTAATCACTGTCTCCTTCCCATTGTCAACGATTTTTATATCACCAAAATCCCAGTTGTATGTCTTTGGGCCTATAACTTTCACAGAGTTCTAAAACTTTGATTCAACTCAATACATTTTAACAGCTTCCTCTTATGTTAGGAGAATTTCCAAACATTGCAGGGTGTGATCTATGTATAGAAGGAATCATCTTATCTTCCCTGCACTAAAGAAACTTGCATTGCATTGGAGGAAAGACGAGAAGCACACAACAGAGGGTGGAATAAAGCAAAAGATAATGAAAGAAGTTACAACCAAATGCATAATGGAAAAGCACTTCAAGGGGAGTCAGAAGGCCCATGTTCTAGTTTAAGGTCCAGTGCTTTTTGGCCAAATTTCCTGGGAAAATCGTTGAACCGTGGCTAGGCAGAAAAGTATGATGGTCAGGCACTGATCTGGACTAGACTGAGTGGACTGTCACCCAACTCTATGGTTTGGTCACAGTTAGCTTTGGACAGTTACTATTCTGTACTTCTGTGGTTTCATCTATTAAACAACAGTGACAATAATAATATCCACTCCCTACATCTTCTGTGTCTATTGAACAAGTCAAAACATAACAAGTGATTAGACATCACTGCCTGTCACAAAGTAAGCACTTCATAAAATATTAGCTATTTTAAATATTTCTGAACCTCAGTATCCTTCACTTTAAAATGAGGATAGTAACTATCATCACCAATATATCTTTTAAGGTTGTTGTGAGATAAACTACATGAAATTAGATAATTTATGTGAAAGTCAATTGTTGAGTATATAATATACAATTGTATAGTGTTATTTATAATATAAAAATGAACACTAATACCAACAGGTGTCAGACAATTCTTTCTCAGACTATCCTTTGGCTATCTTGTAGATGGGAACTCCATTCAGAGCCTTCCTATGTGCACCAAAATTAAAATAAAACCTTTAGTTCTATCTTGCTGAAGTTGTGATCAATGAGAATTTGGCACAATCAGGGAAATAAAAAAAAGTGTTGCTGGTTGGTTTTTTAATAATAATTTGAAGGAGTTGTCTTAACCAATGAACCTGTGGGCATTGATGACCACATTTTTTCCATGATATTAGAGTAAATACAAGAAATTCAATCTTTTTTAAATGTTATCCACTTGGGATGTCTGTTGACATTTTACAAAGCAAACCATAAATGTACTTAAACCGATGAGTAAAACATTAAAATTAAAAATCAGCCTATCTTTTCTCCAAGTACCTTTTTCAAATGGCACAGAGAACTTTACACAAGCTCCAGGCACCTCTATATTTAATTCCTAGGGGCAATGGTATTCATCAGTGCATTAAGCAGCCTGGTCAGGTACTGCTGAGTCAACCCCACTCTGAGACTTCCCTTGCTTGTGAATGCAGCACACAGGCCTTGAGATGTCATTATTCCAACGTTATGATAAGGAACTCACTTATGCTGCTTCACAGGAGAAAGAACCAGAGTTTAAAAAGCCAAAGCCACCAATTTATATTATGCTACTGTAACACTCTTGAACAGAATCTCATTTTAAAAGACAGTGCCTAGAAGAGACAAAGCTTTACCGGCTTAATCCACAATCGAGGAATTGGTGGTCCTTTGAAACATGCTTCTTTTATTTTTTTTTAAACCATCAGAATTTCATTTTCATTAGAAATCACATTATTGGTACTAAGACCCCACAATTCTTTGCAGCACAAAGCGCATAGGTGATGGTCTCTTACTGGAAGAACTACCATTAAACTTCTGGATGGATGAGTGCCTTAGGCCTGTACCCCTTGGCTCAGACATGTTTACTAAATACAATTGCAGCAACAATGACAAAAGTGAGAAATGCACACTTCTAAGTTATCTTATTTGAATAAAAAGCTATAAATTAGCTTGTTGGGGGAAATTACCAGTTTCTCAAAATCTTCACATTTCACCAGGAAATAGTAAGCATGGGTATGTTGTAATTAACTGGGAGAATGGTAGATGCCTCTATCAATATACAGTTTGGCGTGATTAATAAATGAAACCTGTAAGAGCAGAGTCTGTCTAGGGTTCATAAAGTTCTTTGGCTGGGTGGGGAGGAGTCTTAAAATCATAAACAGCAACATATTTATTCCTCTCCCCTTTCACAAGTGATAAAATGGTGGTACACATAAGGTAGATGTTTTTCCAAGGTGGCACAGAGCCTTAAAAAAGTTAAAATATGACATTCCTTGATTTGTAACCTTTTTAACCTTCACATAAGAATTTATCCAAAGTAAATCCCTGGTGTTTATTTTACTAATTCCTTTAGTTGAGTAGTTAGATGGAACTTCTGTTTCTAGAGTCATTTGCCAGAGGGTGATGCTGGTTATTGGAACTAAAACTTGGGATGACATTCAAAGTCTCAGGTGTAGCAAATGGATACAATTTAAATTCAAAACCCAGCCTATTCTAACAAGAAGCTAAGATTAGACAACAATACTCCTTTGATCTCAATGTTATCACTCTTTACAGCTTCTCCTCTCTGAACCACCCAGAAGGTAGTCAGTCTCTGAATATTTGTTTACTTTTCTATTGCCATCTTGGGTGTTATTACCTGGACAGCTGCCTTTGACAAGGAGAGTTTTCAAATAGCCATGAGAGGACTAGAAATTTTTTAAATAAGGTGCTAAGTAGTATGTAATTCATCAGCAGTTGATATCTGACTTTGGGACTCTGAGGCATATATTAAGAAATGCTTATATAACCATCAGTTTGCTTTGCACACAATCTCAGTATCCAATCTGTACAGCCCAGCTGTCAGCTTTGCAGAGTACTGGTGAGAAACACGCAAAAAGAGCTGAAGGTATAAACCAGGAACTGGAAGTACAGTGACTCTTTACAAGTGTTTAGAGCCCTTTCTCCGCTGATGGCAAGTTGGCATCCAGTGTCAGACATGTGGCACCTCTGCCAGCCCGCAAATCTCCACTTGGACCTCAAAGGGCAAAGGCCAACCTTTCAACAGGAATTCAGGATATATTTAGAAGCAAAGCATAGACTCACACGGATACTCAAAGAATTAGAAATCGAGGTCCTCAGCCACACACATGCAAGGCCAAACGTGCTGATCACCAACCGGCATCTTTAGTCAGTCTGTCCTACTGAACTCACTACAGCTAAGTTAGCTGAGGGTCAACTTCCAAAAGACTGTAAACCTGTGTGTTTTTCTACACATTTGGCTGGGTAGGTTTTACATAATTCAATACTAATAGTATTTAATACCAGATTATATAGATTTAGGCTCTGGGGAGAAATAACTGAATATGTTTATCCTATATATTACAATAACCATTCACAGAAGATTCACATTTTGCATGATAATACTCTGGACAACAATTAATCCAGTCCCTGGAATCAAGATACTGTATATCAGAAACAGCTCAAACAACCTTCCACTGGCCCATCTAAGCTATGAAATACTCTTCAATAATCAAAAGAGATACACTACTGATAAACCCAACAATACAGACGAAAATCTAATTTATCATGCTATTTGAAAGAAGCCAGATTTTTTTTAAAAAAGCAACACCATGTATGATTCCATTTATCTACCATTCTGAAAAAGCCAAAACTATAGGGATGGAGAGCAAGTTGATCAGTGGTCTCAAGGTTTAAGGGTATGGGATGGGATGGACTACAAAAAGCAGCGCAACAGCCTTTGGAGAGATGAGAGAACTATTCTGTTCCCTGTTTGCAGTGGTTATTTGACTCAATGTCAAACGGTAAGACTCAAAGAATTGTGTACCCCTAAAGTAGTGAATTTTACTGTATATAAATTAAAGAGCATAAAAGCTTCACATAGTCCATACTTTTCTTTCTCAGGAAAATTGTCTTTTGAATATTCATATTAAACTCCTGCTTATAGTTTTTGAGAACTTAGCTTCAAGGTCAACTCTTCTATAAAGCCTTCCCTATTTCCTTTCTTTCTTCCTTCCTTCCTCCCTCCCTCCCTCCCTCCCTCTTTCTTTCTTTTTCCTTTTCCTTCCTTCCTTCCTTCCTTCCTTCCTTCCTTCCTTCTTTCTTTCTTTCTTTCTTTCTTTCTTTCTTTTTCTTCTTTCTTCCATCATTATTCATATAACTAAAACCCATATGGCTAAAAGATCCCTCTTTCCCCAGGGTAACTCATCCCGGAAATGGCATGCATCCTTCCCCAACATGTTTTTATACTTTTCTTACCTAATTATGTATCTGACTTTAATTTTTGTAGTTATGTTAATAAATATTAATATTATAGGAACATCACATGTATTCTTTTGCAACTTGCTTTTCTATCCAACATTGTTTTTAAGACAGTCCATTCATTTGGGGAGGAGGTACTGGGGATGGAACCCAAGGGCATTCTAACTTCAAGCTACACCCTCAGCCCTTTTTATTTTTTATTTTGAAACAGGGTCTTGCTAAATTGTTGAGTCTGGCCTCTAACCCGCAATCTTCCAAATACTGGGATACAGGCCTGCGCCACCTCACCTGGCTCCATTCTTTTTTTTTATTGCTGCAGAGTATTTCACTGTTAAGAATGTGCCAACATATTAATTCATTGCCAGATATTTAAGATGTTTTCATGCTCCATGTTACACTGTGCCACACTTCTCTACATCTCTTTGTCTTGCTGATGATGAACAGCTCCTAGAATTCCTGTTCCTTTTCCTAATTTCCAATACACCTGGGAGTCACTGTGCACATAAGGTGCTTCAGACAGACGATGTGCTGCATACCTGGCACATGGTAAGCACTCCATAGAAATTGTGCTGAATTAATAAATGTTAACATTTTTTAATCCTGTGCTCTCTACTCACTTCTTTATAGCATAAGATTTGAGTGGTAATCGCCTCAATTCTCACTAGAAAGTCTCGCCAGTCAGTATTCTGGTGTCAAAGTAGAGATCTTTGAAACAAAGTCGCTTCGCAATTCTCCTGCTTTGTCATTAGAGGATCTCAAAGCACTAGACACGCCGCGATTTCCCATCAGTGTGCCTCAAGGGCAGTGCGGAGCAGCGTTCAAGGCTTGAATACGTTTTACCATTGGCTGTAAAGAGCCAGGAACCCAGAGTCTGGATGTAAATAACAGTAACGAACTATTCCTGGGTCTTTTTCTTTTCTCATGGATTCGGTTTTTCTTTTCCTGGGTTCCCTTTCGTGCTCTCCGCTTACCTGTCGGTTCGAGGAGCTGACATTGAACCGCCCAGCTTTAACAGGTTTGGCGCCACCAGTCGCCCCTCCCCCCTTGTCCCCACTTCTCACTCTCCCACTCCTACTAAGTAGATCTAAAGCTGTCTGATCTCTCCAGTGCTTTGTGGCTTAGGAGCTGTTGTAGCCTTGATGCACAAGACAAATACACACCGTAGCTCTGGGCATACAAAACCATCGATCATCATCCTGCATCTGGACGTGAGCAGTACATTGTGTGTTTCAGAGAAATTAATCTGGTGTTTAGGGAGAGAGAGCCATTACAAAATCAGTCCGCGTGCAGAACTTGTCCGCAGACCCTGCAGCGCATTTTCGACGCCTTTTGCTCCTGCTCAGCAAGCCTCAAACTTGACCTTCGAGAGGATTTCAAGGGTAGAGGCTTCCTCCCTTTCCAGGGCGCGTAGGCCTCCTTCTGGGAAAGAGCTGCCTTGGACCAGACCTCGGGGAACCGCTCGTCGGGACGCGCGGACGCGGCGGGGACCCCCGAGGCGGAGGGGCGGAGGAGGGGAGGAGAAGGCTGGAGGGGGCAGGGGAGGGGACGGAGGAGGGTCTGTCTGCATATGCATGAGGCACCCGGCTCTGCCCTCGTCCCCGCAGCTGCTCGGGCGGAGGCCGAGGGGAGGGGAAAGGGGAAACGAGGAGGGGCGGGGCGATGAGGGCCGCCGCAGAAGCCAACGCGAGTTTGGAGAACGGAAGAGGTGATTTGCATGGCGCCTGGTGATTGGCTGATGGCCGGAGGCTGGGTCTGAAAGGCGGCCCCTGAATGGTTTAACGAAGGAAATTATGGGATTCTTTCGGTTGCGGAAAGCTGGGGCGGGCCTGCTCGGCGCCATATGAAGTCTGGCCGCAAGGAGGCGCGATGCCCTATCTTTGTTCTGGTGAGAGGCTCCTTTCCTCTCCCCACCCCGTCCCCGCCCCCACCCCCCACAGACACTCGCAGAAAGTGCAGAGAAACCCTGTGATCCAGTCAACTGGCACTGCCCCGTCTATTAAGAAAGATGAACACTCCTTTCTCTTCCATCTCCTTCATGGGAGACCACTTTTCATTTCAGATTATCACATCCATAAATATTCTTCGAGGAATAAAAAAAGCACTTTGCCAAAAGATAAAGAGAATATATGTGAAATGTGTGGATTGTACAGAAAGACAATGCATAAACGCAGGAGAATAGGTACACATATGTAAATACGCACATAATCAAAACGCGGAGGGCAGAGACAGGCAGGACACCCGGAGAGAACACACATCACCGACGCGCTCCGTGAGGTCCGCGCACGTCTGCACACGCCGAGGCGTACACCCACTGACCGGCACACACTCCATCCATCCAGCACATGCACGCACACATGCACAAGGACCTCAGAAAAGGCATCCGAGTGAGTTCACGCGCAGTGAAAAGATTGCGGAGGAAATACTAGAGCAGAATTAAAATGGTTCCTCCCCTACCCCTCCAAAATATTCATGCGGAATGATTCTATTTACATAATACTAATATGGGCAGGACGCAGACATTGGCAAAAATTGGCTCCTTTTGAGGCACACACCAGAGAACGCGTGTACACAACACACTCACGCTCGCGCGTCTGCGGGCGGGACACACCCACAGCCGGTGTCCTTGGCCCACGGGCACCCGCAGAGGACTGATGCCATCAACAGCGCTCAGTACAGTTGTCCAGAAAACAGTAATGCGAAAAAGAAATCCACCCTACCCAGATGCAGAAGCACCGTAGAGAACCCAGGTTTTCTAAACACACACACTCGCGGGCGCGTACACACACGCGCGCGCACACACACACACACACACACACACACACAACTTCTTTTTAGATAAGAGAGTTGGGTTCAAAGAAATAATAGATGCACAATAGATAACTGTGTGCTAGAATATATCATAAGCTTAAACAATACTTTGAAATTACTTCAGTCTGCAGATAGCTTTCAGAGATCCTCCTGAAAAGTCATACCTTAGAAAAATAAAACCTTTCCATTTATCCTACTTTTCCTTTATTTTCTTTTCTTCATATTTTTTTAAGACAGAATAGAGGGAGAAATCTTCTTCCTCCAAAAGACTATAGCTTTGTTTTTGTGTTTCAGACCCCCCTGAGCTTTCCAGTTGAAGAAGGTGCCAGGGAGGGTCCTCTCCACAGCCTCCCAGCCAGACAGCACCACAAAAGGTATTATTACACATCCCAAATAACAAGGGCTGTCTATATATTTACAAATCTGTTCAAATATTTAACCTCTTAACTTGCTAAATATCCCCCTCTTCTCTTTTTCTCTCTTGCGCTTTCTTCCCTTTTGGGCCCCCTCTCCTTTTCCTTTCTCTTTCTAAGAAGGGTAGGGATGGGAAACGCCTCTCAGGAGTCTAAAATGTGGCCAGGGGTGTGGGGTTTTACCTGACTCTATTTCAGTGTCAATTTCGTTTCCAGGCCTTTTTTTTTTTTTTTACCAGCTAAAAGCTGGAGTTTGAATCGCCAGAGGCACCTTTTTAAAAGCAGAAGCTTTGATGTTGTCCCTCAGCTTTTAGACTGCTGCGGGGGAAAGCGGGGAAAGCGTCCCCTAAATCAGAGGGATTTTCCTCTGACCCTTTAGAAGTTGCAAGTGTCCCCCCCACCCCCTTTGGGATGTTCTCCTCTGTGA
The DNA here is from genome assembly GCA_004027185.1 of Glis glis. Lineage (NCBI taxonomy): Eukaryota > Metazoa > Chordata > Mammalia > Rodentia > Gliridae > Glis > Glis glis. The sequence goes on from PVJS01002605.1 coordinate 33,427, forward strand.
TGCACCTCCTACCTTTCAAGGGACTAGTAGAGGGGACAGTCCAAAGATAGTTTCAGCAGTATGTAGCCACCCAGCCAAGGCCAGGGGTGCCGCACAGGTCTGTTGCAGGGACCAATTTGGAATGCCATCGCTGTGAATGTCTTACTGCCCAAATCTTTCTTTATGGGACTAATAAAGTTATTCTGAGAGTGAATCTAAAATGTGGTGCTATATAGCAGCGGGCCTTGAATGAAGCAGATGCGTTAGGTTTCTCAAAAATTGAGGTGCCTTCGCTTTGATGTACGAAGGAATAGAAAAGTTGTGCCTGGGATAGTGCAGAGATAGTGCAGAGGTGCAGGGCCCCTTACAAGGGCCAAGGGTGCTGCCCGTGCCCTGCTCTGAAGGCAGGTGTCCTGGGTGGGCCTCCCTGGGAAGGACCCCAAGCACCCTTGCCCCAGGGTGTTCCCCCTTCGCCCAGGGCTTTGCTGTGACACAATTTAAAGTGGTCTGAAGGGGCCTCCCATGGCATCCTGGGGCTTTCTTTTCGTAAAGAAAAGAATTGCAAGAAAAATTCATTGCCTTTAAAGTTGATGCAGAAAGGGACACAAATCCTCTGGCCTAAACTAATAAGCCTTATTTATATATATGTATGGGTTGGTTAGTTGATTTCTGGATAGTAAAAAAAAAGTGAAACTCCAGTTTGACCAGGGAGATGTGTTATCTCCATGTCAGATTTGCACGATTCTCTATATATTTCAGTTTCCCCCAGCTTCAGATGTCTGCTAGCCCCTAAGGTGACCAAACCAGGAACCCCGCAGAAAGCACTTTAGGAAAAACAGTCCGTGCCTTAGCCCTCAGCAAACTCAAGTTGGGTTATAACTCTCGGTAGTCCAAGAACCCTGGCCCCCAGGCACCGGCCAGTGGAGGACTCTCCTGAGTTGCTGAGCGGAGCCGGGTGGGTGTGGTAATGACCTTTGCACACTGATGTTGGGCTGGCACAGCTCATGGGGGTTTCCCAGGGTCGCCTTAGCCCCGGGCAAGGGGTAGGGGGAAAGGGATAATGAATTCATCTTGAAGAGATTTACTGAAAACTCACAGATTTCAAATAAAAATAGAAAATCTGAGTTTCAAAACAAACCAAAAAAACCAAAAATCATGTTTTGGGGTTTTTTGGTGTGTGTGTGTGTGTGTGTGTGTGTGTGTGTGTGTGTGTGTGCCATGTTTTGGCGCTGGATCATTATGATATGCATTCTCTAAAATGCTATCTATTTGCCTGACTGTTTAATTGTCAGGACACCCCACCCCCATTTCATATACCCCCTAAGAAATCTGAGGGCAGTTTACGAGTTTTCTGGGTTTTTTCCCCCTCTGATCAGAAAAGATATTCATCCAGAGACGTTACCTAAATCTGTGGAAGAATGAAGGCTGCTTGTCATGCCTCCTTCTTTGCAGTAATGTGTGCCACCCAATTAGAAGCAATTTAGGCAATCAAGACCGTAGGAAAGAAGAGAGTGTTAAAAATAGGTTTTCTGTAGCCTCAGAACTCTAATTCAGAAGAAAATCTAAAATTACATATGTATCGTTTCTTTATATAAAATAAATATATAATCTGAATGTCTGCTGCTCCCCCTTCTCTTTTTCCTCCATCATCCCTCCCCCAGTGCCTACCAGCCTGCCTTTGGGGAATTCATAATAGGAGTGAAGTGTGAAGCTCAGATGAAAAGGGACCAGGGTCCCTCAAAAGTTTAACACCAAACCAGAGGATCTGGGTGGGGCGTGGGCCAGCCTTGCCCGGCTTCTCGCTGTCTCTGGTCCCTAACAGTGGTTCTCTAACTTCCATCTGCGGTAGACAGGAAAGTCCCAACAGTAGATCCCAGAGATGGAGGGTCCCCATTATTGGAATCCGGCCGTGTGACCCCAGGCACGTCAGGATAGCTACTGTCACGCGAATTCACCTAGGGGGTTGGGAGTGCAGAAAAAGAGCCAAGAGGATGTCTTGGAAAAAAGGAGCAAATAAAAGTAGGTACAGGCTTCCAAACTGATCGGGGACAGTTTAAAAAAAAAAAAGACTCCGAGAAATGTCCTGTAGCAGAAGTGAGAACGCAGGACTCGGGCGCGGCACCTGTGCGTTTTCCCTGTACCTACGGGTGAGTCGAGACTGGACTTGGGGCCCTGAGTGGCGGATTTCAGCGCCTCCTTCTCGCGAAGCGTCTCTCCCCCGGCACTGGGGTTTTGAGAGGCGGTCTAATTCTGCAGAACTCTAGGAAGGGGGCTGAAGGGACCGGGTCCGGGAACGAACCGGCGCGAAGTTGGCCGAACTTCAGGTGCTGGGCGGGTGGTGCGCTCTCTGCCGCGCGGACGCCGGAGCTGGCCCTTCCAGAGCCCTCCGGCCAAGTTCTCTGGCAGTGAGTTTTGCTCAAAGCCAAAAGCCTAGCACCTGAACCCTAAAGTTCCTGGCGGGAGTTTGGGGGGCGGGAAGGAGTCATGAGTTGAGCCGAGCTCTGGGCCCAGGGTGGCGGTGCACCCGAGCTGGCAGAACGTCGCCCCTGCGCTCCAGGAGCGAACCACCAGCAGCCTCGGGGTGCTGACGACCTCCAGAGTGGGAATGAATCACGTGGCGGTAACCCCCTTCCAGAACCCAGTCTTCTGGACGGAGTTTAAGGTCAAAACAATATTCTCTCCCCAAAGTTTCTATTGGTCGAGAAGGAGAGCAGAAGTGGGGACGATTTTTGTCTAAGACCTGCTACTGTTTCAAAACAATAGAGGTTCCAGAGGAGGCAGCCATGCCTCAATGGGGCGAGCTGAGGACCTGCCTCTGGGTCTCTGAGCCTGTCAGCCACGGACCAACTGCCTTGGAAGCACAGAGGCCAGGACCCCACTCCATCCCCAGGAGAGTCTTCACAGAAGGTTCTCATATTGCAATATTTAAATCCTTTGTAACAGCACCCAATTTATTACCCATTTGTTCTGCCTGTTTGCATATGATTTATGAACTGAAACCATTCGATCGTTAACAAACGTATCAATTCCAAAGTATTTCCGTTTTCAAATAATCTTCCCTGGAAAGTAATGTTGAAATTTCTTCTTGAATTTAAAGCTTCATAAAAATTCATGTCTTCCAAAATTCTTTGCAAAAGTAAAAATATTTTATTTTTACATAATTGAGTTAGAAATAGGTAACATTTAAAATACATAGATATGAAGAATATTTATGCTCATGAGGTTTTCTGATTTAATAAATATAGATAAGCATCTCTGAATTTAACTTCTCTTTTTACTTCATAATGTCCTAGTATGTTGGGCATGCAAATCAGAATAATTATGATTGGCAAACAACATGCCCTTTAAATAAAGTTAAATTTGTCCTTTACATTTGCATTTGTTATTCAGAAGTTCCAAAGTCTAGTACAAATATGTATATGCATACAACATAATATATCCTTTTCCCTGCTATTAGCTGGCCAGGGGAACTTGGGAAGTCTTATCCTTCATAAGTCTCAGCTTTGTTTGTTTGAAGGCTTGAACCAAATAATCTACAGTTCAAAAGTTATGGAGTTTTTGTAATATTTTACTTCAATATGTTCTGCAGTTATATAAAAACAATAAAGCAATGATAACATAAAATAAAAACTTTCTGTGCTATTTCATATAGTTAGCACCAATAATATTCATCTTTTAGCTGTCTACAAGGATTCCCTAGCCATATCCATTACCCCTAACAGTCTGTGAGTCCATGAATATACATTAAGGATTAAAAAGAATAGTATATCTTTATGCATATATCTCCCTTTATGTAAAGGAGGTCATACCTTTCATTAGATTCCCAGTGAGATTCACGACTCCAAAAAGTTGAAGAACCATGGTTCTATACCTGAAACATTCATAAGCAAGAACACAACAACCGCAGCCATCATGGCATTTACATTTTGGATGTAAGTGATCATTTTTCTAGATACCCTGAAATGTACAATATCAGAAAGATCACGAAACTGAAAGTGAAGAGAGTCTAATCCTGAGTCTTCTTGTTAATATCTAGTGACCTTGAGAGAGATGCCTCATTTTTCTGGGCCATAATTTACCCATACAATAAAGAAACTGAATCCAGTGATCTCTAGACATCCACCTGGCCCTCAGAATCCATGAGCTTTTGCAAACTGCACAGTGCCACTGGGTCTGTGGTTATTTAGTGTTTTTCAAAGCAAACATCATAAGCCCACAATTTAGGCAAGAAGCCTATGCCACAGCTTCACTTCTTTTCTTTATGATTTTTTTTGTAGCTTACTGTAGTTTTTACTTTTCATGAATGAAATGGTTGATTCTTAAAGTCATTTAAGGGCATCAAGTGCAACGTGAACTTCTCCTATAGCACTGTTTTTAGTTGTAGGAAATGGAGTTCTCAGGAATGGTATTGTCTAAAAGAAGTTTATGCCTCCAAAAAGAGTTTAAATTTTTCCTCCAGCTATTGAAGTTGGTGAATGGTAATTTTATAGCCCCCCCTTTTTTTTGGTACTTGGGATTGAACCCAGGGGCATCCTACCTCTGAGCTACACCCCCAGCCCAATTTTATTTTTATGTTGAAATAGGGTCTTACTAAATTGCTGAGGCTGGTCTCTAATCTGCAATTCTCCTGTCTCAGCCTCCCAAGTACTGGGATTACAAGCCTGTGCCACCATGCCCAACAAGTGTTCTTGAAGTTGTCCTTTTCTCCAGTGACTAAGAATCTTTCCTTACTTCTCCACAATCACCAACCTATATTCCTAATACCCAATCCACACCTGGGGTCTATTCTTTCAGACTGGCACTGAGCTTATTTACTTTGAACAATATTTTCAGAAGTCAGCAGCAGATTACAATGAACTTTTTTTTCAGTTCAGCCCCAAGTCTGTGAAATTAATTTCCATTTCAATAATCACAAGACTTCCCTTGGAAATATCAGTGACTGCACAAGCCATAGACAGATCAAGTATAGGTGCTCCATTATCTGAATGGGGTTGTGTTGTGTTTTCAATTGAAACAAGGACTTAAGTGATTAAACCTTGCCAGCAGACATAGCACTTTCATCAAGCCCTTTCCTATCCAAGCAGCCACAAGGATCGTCAATGCCTGACCCTGAACATCTCGGAGGAGGACTCAGAATGCTTCAGGAAATCGTGTTTGCAATTAAAGCCTTGGAATTCTTTCCATCACAGAATCAAAGCGGAATGCAGGTTCAAAACTTTACCTTTATCATTATTATTATTATGATAAAATGCTTAAGATCCTCTTGCACTCATTGGCAGGCTTTTTGGTCCATTCTGCTATAAGAGTCCACAACTGTTTAGTTGTTAAATGTTAGCAATTTACAAGTGACTTAAGCACATTCAGAATTCCTGACACCATTATCTTAATGCCTTCCACAGTTAACATTCACACAAGACAGAAGATCAAATGCCAATTCGGATACCATATTTTCCCACCTTTTTGTAAATATAGTTACAATCCTGGTGTATCACCACCTCATTTCTATCAGCATACCTGGCACATGGCTGACAAAATGAGTGAATTAGCAAATAAATGAATAAATGTGCACGACATCCAATATTTACTTGAATATTTGGAGCTGTTGGGGGAAATGGTAGCTTTTAGAGATTACTAGCATGGATCCCATATTATAAGTGCTCTTGAAAATACAAAATAAACACAATAAAATACTAAATACATGTCACAGATATGATATAAAATTGCTAAGCTGTTCATTATATAAAAGTCTTCTTTGAAGTCTTCTGACTGAATGAAATGGAGAAAGCAAAAATCAAACTTGCTTTGGAAGGCCAGAATGTTACAGTGCCAGACACTATCTTTAGTGCTTTGTGCAGATTATTTCAGTCTATCCCCCAGGAAAACCCTCTGAGGCATGGACTATACATGTGAACAATTTTACAGGTGAAGACACCAGTGCACAGAGAGGCTAACTTGCTGCTCAGTATCATATGATGCTGATGACTGACAGATGGTGGAGCCAAGACTCCAACAGAGGCAGCTCGGGTGCAGAGACAGAGCTCTTAGCCCTAAGGTGGTACTCACACAGAGCAGTGTTAAATTGATGCTCAACTAATTTGTTGAAAGTATATGGTTTGTTCAGTGTTTTCATCGCTGTGGCCAAAATACCTGACAAGCACAACTTGGAGGCGGAAAGGTTCATTTGAGGCTCACAGTTTCAGAGGTCAGTGATCAGCTGGCTCCAAGGCAAGAACAGCAGCAGCAGTGCTTCAGGGCATGGTGGAGGAGAAAGAACGCTCTCACTTCAGGGCAGCCAAGAAGTAAAGAGAAATCAAGAGGAGGAGGGTCCAGGACAGGTGAAGTCCCCAAGGCCACACCCTCAGTGATCCTCCTCCTTAACCACACCCCAGCTCCAAACTTGGCTACACTGTCTAACACATGAGCTTTTTTGGGCGACGTTTAAAATCCAAACCATAACAGTATAAGAATATAAAATTAAAGAATAATTTTTAAAAATTAGCAAGTGCTCCCAAGAATACAAAGAATATACTTTCTTTGGTACATTAAAAAAAAACCATATGGCATGGACTGTAGAGTTAGCTGAGCTGATTTCACATCCTTAACTCTCCACTTATTGACTGTGAGACCCCAGGCCAGTTACTTCACCTCTCTGACCCTCAGTCCTTCAACTACACATTAGAAGTAAAAATAGAATGAAATTATGACTCTTAAATATAATGGATACAAAGTAATAGGCATGTAAGTATATAATAAATACCAGTTGTTATTCTTATAAGGGACCCAGGTTACAGAACTGCATTGTATCCTAATTGCTATCTGAGGCAAATTGACTTTACTTTGAAAATTGAACAGCCAACACTATTAGGTTAGGGTCCCCTTAGCTGCTTCTATTACACCCCCACTTTAGTTTTGCCCATTCTGATATTTTCAGAGAACTTTCTATTGCACTGAATATGAAACCAAGTAGCAGCATTCTTTTGTATTTCAGAGGTAAACTTGGAAACAATCTTCTTGTTCTAGTAAAAAGTACTGTTTTGTCATTATTAGGAATATCTCATTTGGAGTTCTAGAATAAAAGGAAGAATAGTCATAGGAGGAAGCTTGAAATGAGAGTAGACAGACTTTTTAACCAGGTCACCAATTCTTCTGTAAGAGTTCTCTCTGTTCCATAATGTCTTACATTTATTTAATATTTATTATTTTTATCAAAGTAAAGCATATTACATGGTTTTAAAAATAGTCTAGAATGGCCAGGCACGGTGGCCCATGCTTGTAATCGCAGTACTTGGGAGGCTGAGAAAGGAGGATCACAGATTTGAGGCCAGTAGATGGCAACTTAGTGAGACCCTGTTTCAAAATAAAAAATAAAAAGGGCTGGGGTTGTAGCACAGAGGTAGAACATTCCTGGGTTCAATCCACAGTACTGCATACACACACACACACACACACACACACACACACACACACAAATGTAGAATTATTGACAATGAAAAACTTGTCTCTTAGGCATATGTTGTGGTGCTTGCCTATACTTGGGAAGCAAGAGGGTCACTTGATTCCATGAGGTCAAGACCCCATCTCAAAAAAACAAAACCAAGAAAGGGGGAGGAAGAAAAGCTAAAGTCTTTTGCCCTAACTTTCACTTCCGTTCTGTTACAACCCTTCATTTTAAAAATCACCTTAAATGTTTGGCACCATATTGCTAAATAATATGTTTAGCAATGAAAAATGCAGGCATAGCTTACCTTTTACAGCTTTCCACACATTTTTCCAATATAATTACACCATTATTTTTACTTTCTATATTGTTTGTTTGCATATATATAATACATATATTATTGTATATATATTTTATTGAACCCAGAGACTCAAACATGCTAGGCAAGCACTGTATCATTGAGCTACATCTCCAGACTTTTCTAATTTCTGTTTTGAGATGAGGGCTCACTACGTTTTCCAGGCTGACCTCAAACTCCTTCCTCAGCCTCCTGAATAGCTTGGCCTGCACCACCAAGACCAGCTTTTATTTTAAATAATACATTTTCATATGTTTTTCTTGATCAATCAATCACAGATAATTATCAAGGTCTTGCTCTGTTGCCCAGGCTAGCCAGATAATATCTCTTGATTTCGCGGTTTAGTTCTTCTCCCATTTGAAACCATCCAAATAGTATTTTTTGTATATATCTTCTTAAAGTGATTACATTTCATTCTACTTTTTTAATTCACAAAATTAAGTTGTCTGTACTTTTTACAAGTTCAATATAAAACTGAAAATCAATAGAGTTTTTAAAATGTGGTGTCAGAATATTATTTTTCCTCTTGTACAGCTTTTTTTATTTTCCTGGAATTTTCTATTACCTTTTGTTTCTTGAGTTATCTATCATTTTTGCTTCCAGAACTTTTTCAGATTCTCAAGGATTACATCAAATGCTCGAAACCTAAATACCTCACTTCCTGAACATTCTTTTCTGCTCCAGTCTTGACAAATTTCTCTCCAAAGTGTCAGGACAGTGGACAGGCAGATACATCCTTTATTTTCTTGGGTTGTTGCCAATGTTTTCTATATGGAACCACATGTCATTCTTTCTTGGACCACCCCTTCTTCTTCCCTTCCTTTTGTTCCTAAGGTTGAGCATGTGTGAGGTGATTTTTCTGAGCTTTTTTCTTGTCTAAAAATGTCCTTTATTCAATATTCAAATTTTATTGATAATATGACTGGATATAGAATTCTAGGTTTAAAATAGTTTTCCTTAAGATATTTTAAGATATTGATCTACTGTATTTTGCTGTGACTGATGAGAAAACCAATCCAATCTGACTCTCATTCCTTTGAGGAAGCCAAGTCTTCTCTCCCTCTGGAAGTTTATAGGGCCTTCTCATTATCCTTACTTTTCTGTAATTTCAAATAATGTACCTGCTGTGGGTCTGCATCTTTATATTGCTGTGAAAATTCAGTAGTTTCAACCTTATTACACATGTGCTTCAGCTCTAAGAAAAATTCTGGTATTTTTGTATAGTTTTTCTCATCAGCTATTTTTTTTCATTAATGCTCTTGCATTTCCATTATATTTTCCTTTAAACTTTTTTGTTTTATCTTCTTTGAAATTTACTTAATTTTATTGTTTATCCATTTAATTAGATTTTCAGTCTGATAATCACATTTTTAAATATCAAGAGAACCTTCTTGGTCTATAATTTCTTTTCACAGCATCACATATATATGTATATATACATGCACACACACAGATATATATATATATATATGTATATATAATCTATTCTATATAGGTACATAATTCCATATATGTGTGTGTGTGTGTATAAAATGCATCCTGTTCTTGTTTTACTGATGATTTTTTTGTTTAATGTCTCAAATGATACAAATTAGAATTTAAAATGTTGTTGTTGTTGTTCCTGAATTACCTGTTTCCTGCAATGTGTTGTTACCTTCCTGTCTGTCGCTTTTTATTTTTACTTGTTTTCTTAGCTTTACTCACATTGCTGACTTTCCTCAAATGACTAGAGAGACTTGGTTTCTGTTTGTAATTAGGAAATAGTAAAATGGCTGACCAGCAGCTCTTTGAACATGAGTGGATTTTTGTTTGCTGTCAGTTCAATGGCTGAAATGTGATTGGGAAGCTGGCTCTGTATTGAAGGGCAGAGGTCTTCACTCGGGAGTGTCAATACCTGTACAAGTATCCTGGGTCCATTTTGGCAGTTTCTCTAGAGAAGACCCTTTACTATATTTGCCTGGAAAGTGGTGTGATTGCCCGTACTGACTGTACACACTGGCATGGGATGTGGGTGATTTCATAAGCAATGGATTCAATGCCTGATTTTAGCTGCCCTTGTTACTTGATGTTCTCTCACCCCTGGTCTTTCTGAGTTATGACTTTCCAGGTTCTACACAGAACCTGTGTTCCTTTGGCTGAAGTCACCTCTGCACATGTCCGCAGTGGCAGCTACTAGTAGCAGCCCTGGTTCACCAGTTGCCAGCCCTCCATTCATTTCCCAACTTTCAGAACTTTTCAAAATCTCTCTTTTTTTGCCATTAGTCTCTTCCTGGATTCCTTGTATTATGCCTTTATATTTGGTCTTCTATAATTTATTGATGTTTTTAGAAGGGTCATATTTCCATATTGAACCAACAGCTTGTGTTTCAAAATTTTAAAGACCTTTTGATATTGTTTTTACCTTACTTATTTAACATTATACGTGATTAATTGCTTTTGTTGGAAAAATCTTAATCAGTCATGAATGTGAGTTTAATTTATAGTGTGAATTGGAAAGAGTGTTCATTTAGTTCTAAAAGCACCTTTGTTTGAATGAGCTAACCTAACTCTTTTTAAAATTTATTCTTCATAATATGAAATGAAGGTGAAACATTTATTTCTGAGGCTCTATATTTAGTGTTAAAAGCCTAGAAAAGACAACTTTGGATTTATTGAAATGTATTTATACCACACATATTTTCAAAAACAACTTGAAGAAACTAGAAAATCTTACCTGTAGCAAAAGCATACACACCAACAATTAGTACTCCTTTACTAGATATAGGCTTATAAAGAAAAATGGAATCTTAGATTCTTCCTCCAAAGTATCTTCGATACCCTCACAATGGTCAAAGCACTATACCTACTACTACAAATGACAAGCATTCTTTGACCCTAATTCATGTATTCACATCACAGATCAGCTCTATGGGGCCTGTGTTCATGCCTGTGTTTTTCCCCACTGCACCTTCACTAAACACACATCTAGTGAATGTTGGATGAATATGTATCCAGATAAGGTTTTGAAGCTGATAATCAGGCTTGGGGAATTAGCTATATTAGGATGTACTGGGAATAAGGGCCTGCAGCATGTGCTAAGTGTCATATGAGTCACGTAAGCAACTGTGATAATAGGCACTCACAGGAGGAAGAGATTGCTTTAGATCAAGATGATTGGAATATCCTGCAGAAAATAAGGGGTTAAGATTTTGATAGGTAGAAACGAGAAGGAAAGAGCTTTATGTGCCATAAGGGACTTAAGTCAAAATAAGATTCAGCTTATAAAATATTTGCACTCATGCAATATATTTAACTTAAAAACAAGAATTTGTCAGGCACTGTGGTGCAAGCTTGTAATCCCAGTACTTGAGAAACTGAGACAGGAGGATCACAGGTTTGAGGCCAGCTTCAGCAACTTAGCAAGGCCCTCAGCAACTTAGTGAGACTCTGTTTCAAAATAAAAAATAAAATAGGGCTGAGGGTGTAGCCCAAAGGCAGAATGCCCCTAGATTCAATCCCCAGTATCCCCCCCCACCAAAAAAAAACCCCAAGAATCTGACTTGTTTAAAAAGTAACACCTTCATAAGGAATAGCTGAAGGCAGATCAGAGTGTCTTTCTTAGGTCAACTCCACAAAGTACTGAAAGACATCTAGATAGACATAATCATCACAGTATGTGAAACTACAGTCTCGTAGCAAGGTAGAAGAAGGGTTTCATACCATATCTGCTTGGCTTTGGAGCTGAATTAAAATGTACTATTAGCAGGGCATGGTGGCACACACTTGTAATCCCAGTACTTGGGAGGCTGAGACTGGAGGATCCGGGTTCGCGGCCAGCCTGGGCTACTTAGTGAGACCCTCTGCAACTTAGTGAGACCCTGTTTCAAAATAAAGAACAAAAAATAGGACTGGGGGTGTAGCTCAGTGGTAGAATGACCCTGGGTTCAATCCCCAGTACCGCAAAAAAGTACTATTAATTCAATATGCAAAGATCCCTTATTTTTATGATATACATTTATTGGTGCATTGTAGGCTCATGTCATAATGTAGTTCAGAGTGATAGGGACATGCACACAGCACTTGGTGAGCTTCCCTCTAGCTCCCTCCCCACTCCCTCCTTCCCCATCCATGCTATTGAGATTGGCAGTGATAATTTCACATATGTACCTAACGTCAAAAGATCTCTTATTTATGATGGATTGTAGGAAGTAAGGATAAATACTTCTCATTCCTGATTGTTTTACTGAGTTTTGGCAATTTTGACTCATGAAGCTTAGATTTTCTTAATGAGAACAAAATACCTGGATATTTTCATATTGTTTACAAATATCCAAGTGCTTGCCCTTAAATCAAAAAAGCCACAAGGTAGACTTGGCTAAAATTCCCCAACTGAGCTGCCTGGGACAGATGGTGACACTCAGTGATAAGTCAGAGTCCATACTTGCAGTGGTGTTATCTGTGACCCCCCTCAGAGCAGAGGTGGGAGTCGCCATCAATTCCCATTTTTATGACAAGAGAAAGCAGCATCTCAACAAAATCAGAGATGCCCACAACTATTTGACATGTAAGCAGGCAAAGAAAGGGAAGAAATATATTAAACATGTTAGATGGTATACTAGCCAAGTCTTTACATTCATGAGTTCACTGAAGGAGACAAAAGCAGAAGAATGAAAGAGAGAGGGCAAAAGGACATTTATTGTCTTAGAAAGTTCTGATCTTAAAATGACCTACAACTTTCCCTTGTTATTTTCAAGGATGTAGCCAGCTCACTGCCTTACCACGCTGTGGCTCTGAAGTCAGGGATCTTGTGTACAAAAGGTGTACACTGAGGCATGCACTGGAAACGCCACCGAGACAGCCAGTTGAGGAGAAATGCTATGGCCTTTAAATGTTTGGGTGCTAGACACTCAAAATATATTCTGATGTAAATGCTATATTTCTTTTTCTTTATCTTTCCTTTTTTTTTTCTTGTACTGGACACTGAACTCAGAGACATTCTACCTCTGAGCTACACCCTCAGTCCTTTTTCAAAATTTTGTTTTGAAACAGGGTCTCGCTAAGTTGCTGAGGCTGGCCTCAAAACTGCAATCCTCCTCTCAGTTCTCAAGTACTAGGATTATAGGCATGTGCCACCATGCCCAGCAAATGCTATATTTCTTTTTCTTTCTTTTTTTCTTTTGTACTGGGGATTGAACCCAGGGGCGTTCTACTTCTGAGCTACACCCACAGCCCTATTTTTTATTATTTTGAAGCAGGATTTCACTAGGTTGCTGACAGTCTCACTACTTGTTGAGGCTGTCCTTGAACCTGTGATCCTCCTGTCTCAGACTCCCTAGTATTGGGATTACAAGCATGCGCCACCAGACCTGGCTAAATGCTATATTTCTAATGCTCTAATTCATAAAAACTAAGTTACTATGTTGTTTCTTTTCTTTTCTTTTCTTTTCTTTTCTTTTCTTTTCTTTTTTTCTTTTCTTTTCTTTTCTTTTCTTTCTTTTCTTTTCTTGCAGTACTGGGGATTGAACCCAGGGGCATTCTACCTCCGAGCTACACCACTAGCTCTGTTTTTTATTCTTTATTTTTGAAACAGGGTCTCACTAAGTTGCAGAGATCCTCACTAAGTAGTTGAGGCTGGCCACAAACCTGTGATCCTCCTGTCTCCGCCTCCCAAGTACTGGGATTACAAGCTTGCATCACCATGTCCAGTCCTATGTTGTTTCTAAAATGATTTATAGACTATATTGCAACATGATAAGTCATCCTCTAAAATGGAGCATCATGCCCTTTAATGGGATGAATGATTAATATCATAGTAGCAAAAAGCACACTGGTGAGTCTTAGAAATGAGAACTCTGACTTCAGCTCAGGCAAAAATCATCTGTGTGAGGCAAGTACACAGACCAAAGTTTCCAGAGTGTGGTGGAGACCCGGTCAGTCCCGCCGGCACTGCTTATGCCGTTTGAGCTTTCATGCCTTTGAGCTTTTTTCTGATTTAAGATTGCCCTCTCCTTTATCACCTAGCTGAACTCTACAACTCTAGTTCGAAAGAAATAAAATGTTGTGTTATTTATGGCCATCACACGGAAAAACCATATCCCATTCAGGATGCATCTCGGCTGTGTAAATCCCTATGGGAAAACAGAATTACTCCACAGTGCAAGCCAATACCTAAACCACCTGGTCATTCTAAATTGCAAAGATCGTGGCTTGTATTTTCTGTTTTACAGAAGCAGGGCTTATTATTGCTCTACAACATGTAAATCAAAGGCCCGCCAAATAACGCAAACCATTAACAAAGCAGAAAGAAGCACGGTGGCACACGCCTGTAATCCCAGTACTTGGAAAGCTGAGACAGGAGGATCACAGGTTTGAATCCAGCCTCAGTAACTTAGCAAGACCCTCAACAACTTAGCTAGACCCTGTTTCAAAATAATAAATAAAATAGAACTGGAGGTGTAGCTCAGAAGTATAATGCCTCTGGGTTTAATCCCCAGTATCAAACAAACAAAAACAAACAAACAAAAAACTGCTTTTACAAAGTATCAGCCACTCTCAAAAGCATCAACTTATTATTTATTTGTTAATATTTTGGGGGGTACTCAAGATTGAACCCAAGGGCTTTATACCTCCAAGCTATACCCCAGCCCTTTTTATTTTTTATTTTGAAATAGAGTCTCACTAAATTGCTGCAACTGGCCTTAACCTGCAATTCTCCTGTCTCAGCCTCCCAAGTACTGAGATTACAGACACATACTACCATGCTCAGCGAGAATCAAATTTTGATTAGAGTCAATATTTATTTATTTATCATTCATTCATTCATTCATTCATTTTGTGGTCCTGAGGATTAAACCCAGGGGCATTCTACCTCCGAGCTGCTCTCACAGTCCTATTTTATTTTTATTTTGAAACAGGGTCTCCCTAGGTTGACGAGAGTTTCACTACTTGCTGAGGCTGTTCTTGAACCTGTGATCCTCCTGCCTCAGCCTCTCAAGTACTGGGATTATAGGTGTGTACCACCACACCTGGCTTAGCATAAACTTTTTAAATGTTAGTCTCTGAGAAGTCTTAGTGGGCCCATTGTGCAGTTCCCACCAGCCTTGCCCACTCTTACCCCACCTATTTTCTACTCCCCACATACCTATGCACATCCAGACACCAAAATGAATGTCCAAGAGGCCAGCAGTTTTTTTAGACCAAATAGTTATTCCTTCTGGCAAAGTCAAATAGCAGTAAAAGTTTATCTTGGAGTTTACAGCTTTGCTAACACTACACAGGTGTGCACGCTGCCTCTGTGGCAGGCAGGCCCCCAGGATGGACGCGGTGCCGGGGTGGAGAGTCTCTGGGCAGGACCATTCCGAGCCCCCACGTGTAAAGGAGTGACATCTGGGAAGATTATGAGAGCATTTGCAGGCTGTGCATAGTACTAAAAGCTCTGCCGAGTCGTTCCGCTGCTGCTCTAGTTGGTAACAAATTGAAGCACTTTATAAAATTTGTAGCTCTTCAATAATTTTGAATCACTTTAAAGTGCTCATGCTCCAAACCATAAAGTCTTTCTTAACCACTGCAAATGTATAAAAGGCACATCATCAAAATGACAGTAATCAACTCCTTCAATTTTAGGTGTGAAATTGTTCTGTGGGGTTTTTTTCCTCCTTGTTTTTGTTGTTCACCAAGTGCAAAAAAAAATGGTCATAAGGACACAATGCACAAAATTTTTCAACAGAACCAAGAAATCAAATTCTAAAAACTTCTTAGATGAAGAATTATTTTATTTTAGATAAGATTTCCCAAGGGGTGTGTGTGTGTGTGTGTGTGTGTGTGTGTGTGTAAAACATCTGTCCAGGATCATAAGTGAACTGAAAGAAGCCATGAAAAGGTGCAAAGAAGCTGGACATGATGGTGCACACCTGTAATCCCAGTACTTGGGAGGCTGAGACAGGAGGATTGCAGGTTCGAGGCCAGCCTCAGAGATCCACAGCAACTTAGTGAGACCCTGTTTCAAAATTAAAAATAAAAACGGCTAGGGGTATATGTAGCTCAGAGGTAGAAGGCCCTGGGTTTAATCCCTAGTTTAAAAAAATTTTAAGATGCAAAGAAGACTTTGCTGATGCAAATCTTTGTAAACACCCTTGAATTAATATGAACCATGTTTTCAGGTAAAGTAAAAAAGGTATGAAGAACCTGTGTGGACATGCTTATAAACCCAGTACTTGGAAGCTGAGACAGGAGGACTGCAGGTTTGAGACCAGCCTCAGCAATGTAGAGAGACTCTCAGCAACTTAATAAGTCCCTGTTTTCAAACCAAAATGAATGAACAAATAAATAAATAAATAGGGCTGTGGGTGTAGCTCAGAGGTAGAATGCCCCTTTGTTCAATCCCCAGTACCACACAAATAAAAAATAAATAAATAAAATAAATAAATTTTAAAAAGAATCAACAAGGAAATGGTTTATTTAGTTAAAAGACTATGAGTTTCTTTTTGAGTTGAAATAAATTTCCTGTAACTTACACAACTAACCAAGGAGCATTAAAACATTATCATGTTGACACCATTTCCTAGTTTTCTTTAGTCTTTAAATTATTGAATGATCCCATTTAAATTAGTTCCTTCTAGCAAATGAATCTTATCAACTCTGGTTCAAACTTGTTCACTACCAAACCAAATAAAACCAAACACTGGTTTCTCAATGAAAGTGTCATACCAGACTAATCCAACAATGTCTTCTACTTCCTAGGGCAGCTGAAATTATCTTTAAAAATTTTTTTTTCTGTACAGGGGATTGAACCCAGGGCCTCACACATGCTAGGCAAGCACTCTACCACTGAGCTACACCCCTAGCCTTTTCTATTTTTTTTATTTAGAAACAGGGTCTTGGTAAGTTGCCCAAGCTGGCCTTGAACTTGTGATCCTCATGCCCCAGCCTCCTGAGTAGCTGAGATTAGAGGTGTGCGCCACTGTGACTGGACTAAAATTATCTTAATAGAAATATTCAATGTAGCCGGGTGTGGTGGCGCACGCTTGTAATCCCCAGCCTCAGCTACTTAGTGAGGCCCTCCGCAACTTAGTGAGACCCGGTTTCAAAATAAATAATTAAGCAAAATAGGGCTGGGGGTGTTGCTCAGAGGTAGAATGCTCCTGGGTTCCAACCCCAATACTGCAAAAAAAAAAAAGAAATATTCAATGTCTAATATTAGCACAACTCAAATTTAGTTTACCTGAAAGCATGCATAAGAGTGAACATATCTTTGCCAAGTTGAGACTGTGGTGACACATGTCACTTATGTTCACAGCTCTAGCTCACACTAGTTGGCTCTAATGGAAACAGCCACTCGGCCTCCAACTACTGCACGATGGCTGGGAACTGTGGGAGAGCACTTGTGAATTGGGGAGGCAGTACCTATCTCTACCACAGGCTCTGCCCAGACTAGGTGATGCACAATTAAAAACAACAACAAAAATATGCTATGTGTTCATATAGAGCTTATTTTCAAGTCAAAGAGGATCATTTCTTTTTCAAACATAGCATGGGTTGAACATCAATTCTCCTTCCTATAGTCAGTTGTGGAATACAAAACAGAATTTTTTTTCTCCTCTACGATAAGGGCAAAATACAAGCAAGCTCTCATCCTTTTAAGCCCCAGTGGGAAAGGCACAGATCTCTGGCTGAAGGGTTATGGCTTCTTCACACTGCAGGTGGACTGTTGTTCAGGCCACAACAGTCCAATGTTGGGGGATGAAACAGTGAAAGGGGATGAAAGACCTCCAACAGCTTGTGGGGCCCAGAGAAAACTTGGCCCTTCCTTGTCCAACTGGAAGAGCGGTGGTGCTGCCTTCAGCATATCAGCGGGGGCAGCAGCTCCCCCTGCCCAGGAGCAAAGATGCTGAGTGTAGCCCTGACTCTGAAATAACATCTGGTTTGCTTAAACAAAGTTTACTATTCCTACAAAAATATGCAACTAAAAGGCCAATAGTACACTTACATTTCGTGGGTGGCATTAGGACCCTGATTTAAGTAATTATAATCTAGTTGCTTCATATAGCTTTTTTTGGTGGGGGGGTAGGGGGATTGGTACTGAGGACTGAACCCAGGGAGATTCTACATCCAAGGTATACCCCGAGCCCTTTTTATTTTTTATTTTGAAGCAGGTTCTCACTAAGTTACTGAGGATCTGGCTAAGTTGCAGAGGCCTTGAAGAACCTGTGATCCTCCTGTCTCAGCCTCTCAAGTACTGGAATTACAGGTGTGCGCCACCACACCCAGCCCTTCAGGTAGCTTTGTATTTATGGCTTAAATGCTTCGATTAATTTAAGGAACATTTAGTAATAGAAGAAAATCCCTTTATAAAGCAGTGTTTGGATTTGGACTTCTGAACCCAAAATACAATCAACACCTAATACTTGCCAACCCAAGGAGGATGTGATATTTCTTATTATAAAAAAAAAAGAAAGAAAGGTTAAGAACCTTGAGGTGGAAGAAAAGACTGGTAGTAAACTGTTCTATGTGGGTCTCCCTGTGAGTCAGTGTGAACCTAAGAATGTGTTAGGAAACCTCTATTGCACAGGCTTTCCAGAGCTCCAGGGGTTCTTAATCAGGGGAGGCCGCCTCGTAGCAGGGCGATGGAAATGTGTCAGGTGCTTTTTTACGTTTTTTAGTTATGTCAGGATGTTTAGTTGGGGGCAGGGGGCCTCTGGAAGCAATGGTGAGTGGGGAGTCTGGAGTACCAAATATCTGGCAATATTGGGGCAATCCTACAATAAAGAATTTCTGCCAAATATGTCAATAGTGCTCCAGCTGAGAAATGCTGAGCTAAACAAAAACAAACACTTACCCTAAAGTAAGAGAGCACTAATTCTTTTTTTTTTATTTTTCCTCTGATGCCATGCATGGTGGCTCACACCTGTAATCCCAGTATTTGGGAAGCTGAGGCAGGAGGATTGCAGGTTAAGGACAGCCTCAGCAAGTAGTGAGACTCTCAGCAACCCAGGGAGACCCTGTTTCAAAATAAATTTTAAAAATAGGGCTGGGGGTATATCTTGGAGGTAGAATGCCTCTGGGTTTAATCCCAGCACTACAAAAAAAAAGCATTTTTCCTCTGAAGAAGCTATAACCTCACTCTATTTCTTTTCTGTCTTTGTTCTTTTATTTTTATTTTTTAAATGTGCTTCTATTGGTGCATTACAGTCTCACATCACAATGAAAATCAAGTTGACAGTAACATACATCACACAGCACTTGGTGCACCCCACCTCCCCCCCAATACAGAGTACTGAGATTGACGTTGGTATAGTCTCATGTGTACTCAGGGTCAATGGTAGTAATTCCATTAATGAACTTCATTCTTCCCCTTCCCCTTCCCTTAGACCACTTCCCTGGCGCCACTGAGGCTTCTCCACCACTGTCTGGAGTCCCTCTTATATCCCAAACTACTCCCTAGCTTGTACATATTAGAGAAAACATATGACCCTTATCTTTCTGTGACTGGCTAATCTCACTTAACATAATGTTCTCCAGGTCCTTTCATTTTCTTGCAAATTATATAATTTTGTTCTTCTTTATTGCTGAGTAGAATTCCATTGTGTGTATGTCCCATAGTTTTATAATCCATTCGTCTGTTGATGGACACCTGGGTTGGTTCCATAATTTGGCTATTGTGAATTGTGCTGCTATGAACATAGGTATGCATATATTAGTGTAGTTCTCTGATTTCAGTCCCTTTAGAAAGATACCCAGTAGTGGTGTAGCTGGGTCATATTGTGGATTCATTCCCAGTATTCTAAGGATTCTCCACACTGGTCTCCATAGTGGTTGAACTAGTTTGCACTCCCACCAACAGTGCAGAAGAGTTCCTATTTCCCCACATCCTTGCCAACATTTATTGTTGTTTGACTTCTTTTTTTTCTTTTTTGCGGTACCAGGGATTGAACGCAGAGGCATTCTACCTCCGTGCTACGCCCCTGGCCCTATTTTTTATACTTTATTTTGACGGGTCTCACGAAGTTGCAGAGGGCCTCACTAAGGAGACAGAGAGAGAAAGAGAGAGAGAGAAAGAGCTGAGGCTGGCCATGAACCTGGATCCTCCGGTCTCTGCCTCCCAAAGAACTGGGATTACAAGCGTGCGCCACCACGCCCGGCTGTTATTTGACTTCTTAATGATTGCCATTCTGATTGAGGTTAGATGGAATCTCAGAGTAATTTTGATCTGCATTTCCCTGATTGCTAATGATGTTGAACATTTTTTCATGTATCTATTGGCCATTTGTATCTCTTCTTATGTGAAGTGTCTATTCAATTCCGTTGTCCGTTTCTTGATTGGGTTATTTGTTTTTTCAGTGTAAAGTCTTTTAAGTTCTTTGTATATTCTAGATATTAGTCTTCTGTCAGAGGGATAGCTTGCAAAGATCTTCCCCCATTCTGTAGGCTTTCTCTTTAGATTCTTGATAGTTTCCTTTGATGTGCAGAAACTTTTTAGTTTAATGCTATCCCACTTATTAATTCTTGTTTTAGTTTCCTGGGCTTTGGGGACTCTTGTTGAGGAAGTTTCTATCTGTGCCTATAATTTGGAGTGTTGGACCTATGCCCTCCTCTAGTAATTTCACAGTCTCTGGTCTAACTTCCAGGTCTTTGATCCATGTTGAGTTGACTCTTGTTCAGGGTGAGAGGTAAGAATTTAGTTCCATTTTTCTACAGATAGATAACCAGTTTCCCCAACACCATTTGTTGAAAAGACTGTCTTTTCTCCAATGTATGTGTCTGGCACCTTTGTTGAAAATCAATTGGCTATAAGTTTGTGGATTTGTTTTTGTATCTTCTATTCTGTCCCATTGATCCATGTATCTGCTCTTTTATTTTTTGATGACTGTTCTAGAAAATTTCAGATTTTCCCTTCACAATTCATTCTCAAGCATAAATGAGCTTCTATTTCAATGCTGCTCATTTTATTTTTAGTTACATGTCCCTTTTGAGAATTTCATAAAAGGTATGAACCTTTTACCCCTCAAAATTTTCATATACAAACACATTTACTTAAAATTTCTATAATATTCTGATTCCATTCCCTTTGGAAAGATACCCAGGAGTGGTATAGCTGGATCATATGGTGGATCCATTCCCAGTTTTTCTAAGGAATCTCCACACTGATCTCCATAACAGCTGCACTAATTTGCAATCCCACCAACAGTGTAAAAGTGTTCCTATTTCCCCACATCCTCGCCAATATTGTTTTTTTACTTCTTTTTTATACTTTTATTCATGCATTATAGTCTCACACCATAATGTAGTTCATCGTGATAGTGACATGCACACAGCACTTGATGAGCTTTCCTCCGGCTCTATCCCCCTCCCACTCCCCATACAGGATATTGAGATTGACATTGGTATTCTCACATACGTACATAATGTCAATGGAAGTGATTCCTTCATTGATGGAATCTCAGTGTAGTTTTTATTTGCATCTCCCTGATTGCTAATGATGTTGAACATTTTTTCATGTATGTATTGACCATTTGTATCTCTTCTTTTGTAAAGTGTCTATTTAGTTCAATTGCCCATTTCTTGATTGGGTTATTAGTTTTTTTAGTATTAATTCTTTTAAGTACTTTATTCTAGATATTAGTCCTCTTTCAGAGGAATAGTTGGCAAAGATCTCCCATTCTGTAGAGTTTCTTTTTAGACTCTTGATGGTTTCCTTTGATGAGCAGAAACTTGTTTTAATTTCCTGTGCTTTGAAGGTCTTATTGAGAAAGTTTCTACCTGTACTTACATGTTGGAGTGTTGGACCTATGCCCTCCTCTAGTAACTTCAAAGTCTCTGGTCTAATTTCCAGATCTTTGATCCATCTTTAGTTGACTCTTGTGCTGGGTGAGAGATAGGGATTTAATTCCACTTTTCTACAAATGGATAACCAGTTTTCCCAACTCTATTTGTTGAAAAGGCTGTTATAGCATCATAATTCATAATAGCCAAATTATGGAACCAACCTAGGTATCCATCAGCAGATAAATGGATTCCAAGATTATGGGATATATATATACAATGGAATTCTACTCAGCAATAAAGAAGAACAAAATTATGTCATTTGCAGAAAAATGGATGGACCTGGAGATTAGCCAGTTACAGAAAGTGAAGGGTCATATGTTTTCTCTAATATGCGGAAGTTAGGGAGTAATGGGGATATAAGAGAGATTTTAGATAATGGAGGAGAAACCCCATTGGAGTGAAGGAGCTGGTTTGGGGGAGGGGGAAGAATAATTAATGAAGGAATCACTTCCACTGACATTATGTACATACGTGAGAATACTAATGCCAATCTCAATATCTTGTCTGGGAAAGGGGGGAATGGGGAGGGAGTCAGGGGAAAGCACACCAAGTGCTGTATGAATGTATGTCACTATCACTGTGAACTACATAATGATGGGAGGACTATGATGCACCAATGAAAGTATTAAAATGCAATCCTTTTGGAAACTTAAAACTTAAAACAATGGAAAAAAATTTCAAAGAGTTTGGTGAGCATCCTCGCTTCTTCATGTACTCTAGATTATAATTCCCCCAGTCTTCAATGCATCAGCCATGGATTATCTCAATTTATATTCATGATAATCCTATAGTGAAGGTTCTGGTATTCTCAGAGGATATACAGCAGAGGACGCCAGGCCATATCAAGTAGCATAGCTAGTATCCAAGTCAGTGAGTGTGTCCTGCCTTCTATAGATCCTTTACCTACACATTCTTATATATAAAATTGCCCCAAAGATTCACTACCTAACCCTAGATAGAGCCATACAGTATCAGTGTATTCTTCCAGTGGGCTTCCTCCATGTGCCAAATATTTAACCATTTTTCCATCCATCTGAGAAAAAAAAATCAAGTCTAAGAAAGCTGCCAAACCCCTCAGAAGGCTCACAGAATTTTTATTTTAATAACTACTTTCTTGCTATGTGGTCTCTGGAGGAAACTTCCTTTAAAAAATAAAAAATAACAATCTAGCTTCTAAAGTCACTGGACTCTGTTTTCTTCCCTTATTTTTTTTTTTTGACTGGGGTTCAGGAGATTGAACCCAGGGGCATTCTACCTCTGAGCTGTATCTTCCCCCAGCCCTTCTCCTCCTCCTCCTCCTCCTCCTCCTCCTCCTCCTCCTCCTCCAACGATCTCCCTTAATTGCTGAGGGTCTCAGCCTCCCAAATACTGGGATTATAAGTGTGCACCACCGCACCCAGTTTGGAATCTATTCTTTATTTTTCTTTTCTTCTTTTTTGTGGCATTGGGGATTGAACCCAGGGGAATTCTACCTCCAAGTACATCCCCAACCCTATTTTATTTTTATTTTGAAACAGGGTCTCGCTAGGTTGATGAGAGTCTCACTATTTGCTAAGGTTATCCTAAAATCTGCAATTCTCCTGTCTCAACCTCCCAAGTACTGGGATAACAAGTGTGTGCCACAATGCTTGGTTTGGAATCTATTCTTTAAAGTTTTCCAGTGAGGAATCAGGCACCAGTGGCCAGACTCAGCAATTTAGTGAGCCTTGGCAATTTAGTGAGACCCTCAGCAACTTAGCAAGACCCTATTTCAAAAAAGTAAACAATAAAAGTCTGGGGGTACAACTCAGAGGTAGAATGCCCCTGGATTCAATCCCAGTACCAAAAAAGGAAAAGAAAAAAGATTCCCAGTGAGAAGTGGCTCCTTTATGCACAGGAGCTATTTGTAACTATCAGGCTGATGGTAATTTAAGACGTTGTTGGGCTTGGCTTTTACATTCTCAGCCTTCTGTCTTGTTTACCTCCTTGATGACAATGTTTCCTCATCTCTAGAGCATTCCAGTATCTTCCATTCTACCTCCATATTAAACAAAAAGAAATATATTGCAGTCACATAGACTTTTTTTTTTTTTTTGCGGTACCGGGGATTGAACGCAGGAGCGTTCTACCTCCGCGCTACGCCCCTGGCCCTATTTTTTTTATGCTTTATTATTGAAACCGGGTCTCACGAAGTTGCGGAGGGCCTCGCTAGGTAGAGAGAGAGAGAGAGAGAGAGAGAGAGAGAGAGAGAAGAGAGAGAGAGAGAGAGAGATCTAGCGCGCGCGCATGCGCTCTGAGGCTGGCCACGAACCCGGAACCTCCGGTCTCCGCCTCCCAAAGTACTGGGATTACAAGCGTGCGCAATGACGCTCGGCCTCACATAGACTTTTTGAATATCTGGTTATAAAAAACTGAAATTCAGGCATGTAAAAATGATCTACCAAGAAGTTTCTTTTTTTAGGATTTGTATGTCTAAATGTGAAATAGAAATTTTACTTTCTTGCACTTCTATGCATTATCAGGCAGAAGGATAAGTTTATTGTTGTTGGTTTGTCTGTCTGTCTGTTTGTTTGCTTGTTTGATTATTAGAGCAAGAGAGAGAAAGAGTTTAAGTCTGTTAGATGACTTAAGCATGGACAGATTCAGGTCTTCTGGAGCCTGAAGCATAAACAGTTTTAGGGACCCTTGAAGAAAAAATATAATTATGTATACAAAATTAAGTGAATATGTATAAAGAATTATAAATCACAGCAAATCACAATTATTGTAAAAGTGAAAATAACACAAACATCACAAAAATCCAGAAAGATAACAATGCTTTTATTAAGTGAACCACCTCTGGCTCAGCATCTTATGACATATGTTGGATCAGTTGGCCTGCCAGGAGTTAGGAATATTCTAGAAGTCAGTATTAAATAAGTCAGTAAATTTAGATGGCCAGCAATAACTACTCGTGGAAGGAACAGAACATCACACACACATAACCCACTAAGCTTAAATGACATGCATCTGTAATTCAATTTTCCCTCAGCTGGATGCTCAGACATTCCTACATGACCCAATCTCAGGCACATTGCAGCAGGAGGAATGTCTGAGGGTTGTCAGCCATCTTATTTTATTTATTTATTTATTTATTTATTTATTTATTTATTTATTTATTTTGCGGTACCAGGGATTGAACGCAGGGGCGTTCAACCTCCGCACTACACCCCCGGCCCTATTTTTTTATGCTTTATTTTTGAAACCGGGTCTCACGAAGTTGCGGAGGGCCTCACTAGAGAGAGAGAGAGAGAGAGAGACAGGGAGAGAGAGAGAGAGAGACAGAGAGAGAGAGAGAGAGAGACAGAGAGAGGAGAGAGGAGAGAGAGAGAGATCACGCGCACGCGCATGCGCGCTGAGGTTGGCTGCGAACCCGGATCCTCCGGTCTCCGCCTCCCAAAGTACTGGGATTACAAGCGTGTGCCACCACGCCCGGCTTGTCAGCCATCTTAAACAACTACAAATTTAACAAATAATGTTAAATTAAAAGGGACCTAGAAAAACAGCTGGTGCAACCCTTTTTCATTTTGCCTAGTAGTAAATAGTATCTTCTTCTAAGACTGGCACATGGTCTTTGCCTTAGAATCAAATGTGGAAAGACGTGCTATTATAAGATGGACTCTCTCCTCTCTGTAGTTGTTTAAAAAGGCTGACACCACTCTGACACTCTCCATTTTCTGTAATCTGAACCCCATCTCACAGCTTTTCTAGCTCTGTTTCTGGATAAATATATGCTCTATCTACTTAGTGTTTTCTGCTACACATTGTGTTTCATAAAAAGCTACAAGATAAAGATTTTTTCTTTCCATTGGAAAGGAAAACTCAGGAAATAATACCAAGAATTAATAAATGAGAGGATATCAAACTAAAAAGCTTCTGCACAGCAAAGGAAACAATCAAGAGCATGAAGAGAGAGCTCACAGAATGGAAGAAAATCTTTGCCAACTATTCTTCTTATAGAAGATCAATATCCAGAATATATAAACAACTCAAAAAGCTTACCACCAAAACAACAACCCAATCAGCAAATGGGCAAATGAACTAAACAGACACTTCTCAAAACAAGAAATGCAAATAGCCAATGAATATATGAAGAAATGTTTAACATCTTTAGCAATCAGGGACATGCAAATCAAAACTACACTGAGATTCCATCTCACTCCATTAGAATGGCAGTCATCAAGAACACAAACAATGATAAATGCTGGCGAGAATGAGGGGGAAAGGAACACGTATACACTGTTGGTGGGAGTGTAAATTAGGACAACCACTGTGGAAATCAGTATGGAAGCTCTTCAAAAGACTATTAATGGAACTACCCACCATATGATCCAGCTATACCACTCCTTGACATTTATCCAAAAGTATTAATGTCAGCATACTGTAGTGATGCATGCATACCCATGTTTATAGCAGCACAATTCACAATAGCCAAGTTATGGAACCAACCTAGGCATCCATCAACAGATGAATGGATAAAGAAAATGTATTATTCATACACAATGGAGTTTTACTCAGCCATGAAGAAGAACTACAGGAAAATGGATGGACCTGGAGAACATCATGCTAAGTGAGATCAGTCAGACTCAGAAAATCAAGGGCCACATGTTTTCTCTCATGTATGGTAGCAAGAGAGAGAAGGAGGAGGAGGAGGAGGAGGAGGAGGAGGAGGAGAGAAAGAGAGAGAGAAAAGAAAAGAGAGAAAAGCGAAGAAGAAAAAAAAAGAAAAGAAAAGAATCTGATGAAAATTAGGAAACCAGTAGTGCAGTAGAAAGGGATCAGGGAGTGAAGAGGGGAGGGAAAGGGGAAGTACAGGGAAGAAAACAGACCTAATGATATTCAGTACATATATGAATGTAGCACCATGAATCTCAGTATCCTGCACAACTACAATGCACCAATAAAAAAAAGGAGAAAAAAATAATTTAGGAAAGGAAGTCTGAGATATACTATTTTCTTTTCTTTCAGCTTATGGGTAAGAAATGCTCAAAGCAGACAATTCAGAGTCCCAGATTTCTAAAATGATATTCTAAATAATGTTTCATATTGCCACCCTATGTCTGTGATTCTAGAACACATGCCTTTCACTGTTATCCCAACAGCTACATTTGCAGTTTCTGCCTCTTGTCTTTTCTCAACATTCAGTTCTTCACAACACAAACTCCTACTTTCAAGATAGCTTTTGTCCCTCATAAAGCTTTCCTTAAATGTCAATTTGTATCAATCTTTAGTGAAGCAGTGACCTTACTGTATGGCAACCATGTCTCTCAACAAGAGTATGAGACACTTCAGGGCAAAGATTGTCTTGTTCATATTTACATGCACAGCACACATTATACTGGCAAACAGTAACTGTTAAATGTTTGCTGGACAAACTAATAAACATTTGAATGAAGGACAGACATCATAAAGCACACAGATACTTTATAGAGGTATGACTATCAATGGGAACACTTGGAACTTGCATTTTACATTTAAGCTACCATCCAAAGCAGTAACAGTTGTAGTAACTGATGGAGGTTTTAATTATTTTCAGAGAACCTCAAAAGGTTAGTCAGTGAAATATCCAACTCTAGGAAGAAAACCCCCCAGCTCACTATGCCCTAAAACATAAAACCTTCTCCAGTTCCATTAGAAAACATATGTCTATCCTTCACCTTGCGGACCCACTGCCATTGCCCTGGGGTGCCATATTCTCTAGAGTCTTTGTTTTCTTCTTCACGGATAAAGAAGAGTTGATAAAGCAGTCCTTTCCTTGGATTCTGAACTTCAGAAGAGTCTAGCACTTCTTCCTACCACTGGATGCCAGGTGAACTTGTGGGAAATCCTTACTTTTATTTTACTTGGTTTTTCCGCTCCTGGGTGCCAGAAGTAGAGGCTTACCATCCAGATTCTTGGATACAAGAGAAACACCACAAAGCACTATAGTTTGGTTATACCTGGCAGAAGTAGCAGATTTCCAAGTTTCAAGAACCACATTGCTAAAGGTTGTAGATCTCAGACTTTGTTTTCAGGAACCAATAATTTGCATTTTCTTTTTGCACTGGGGGATTGAACTCAGGGGAATTCTACCTCCGAGCTACACCACCTAGCCCTTTTTATTTTTTGTTTTTGAAACAGGGTCTTACTAGGTTGCTGAGGCTGATCTTGAACCTGCGATCCTTCTGTCTCAGCCTCCCAGATACTGGGATTACAGGTGTGGGCCAACATGCCTGCCTAATAATTAACATTTTATACTAATACAGCTGTAGACCGAACCTACCATTAGCATCATTTTAAAGCAAACGATCTATAACATCACAAACTCCACAATCTCAGAACAAAGAGTGATCCTTTAAACTGTATCGAGTTAGCTTCATGAAAAACATATTAATGTGTCTTTTTCTCCTTATCTGGCTGTGTAAAGCAAACATTCCTTTATTTTTGAACTCTTACTGTGAGCTCTGTTCTTAGGCTCTGCTTTACCAGAGTCTAATATTGAAAGAAAACTTTAACAAACTTTTAGATTAAACCTACATATAGTTTAAAATAAACTTTTTATTTTAGAATAGTTTCAAATTGATTGAAAGGTTATAAAAATAGTAAAGAACTCCATTTACCCCAAACTCAGTTGCCCCTGTTATATTAGGATGGTATGTTTATTTTGACTCATGAATTTGCCCTGATACATTATCACTACCTAAAGTCCACACTTCATTCAGATTCCTTTAATTTCTACCTGATATCCTCTAGCTCTGAATCACATCTAGGATACCACGCTACACTTAGTCATCATGCCTCCTTATTCTCCTCTTGGCTTTAAGTTTCTCTGAATTTCCTCTTTTTTGGTTATCTTAAAAGTTCTGAGTAGTGGTGGTCAGGTATTTCTAAAATGTCCCTCCATTGGTATTTTTCTGGTGTTTTTAACATAATTAAACTGGTATGAGGGTGAGGAAGACCACAGAGGTAAGGCGCCATTCTCTTCCCATCAAATCAAGGGTACATACTGTTAGGATGACTCACACTGACATTGACCTCGATTGCTTGGCTATGGTGATGTGTTGCTGGTGTCTCCACTGTAAAGTTACTCATTTCCCCCCTTTCTATATTGTACTTTTTTCTTTTTGGTACTAGGGATTAAACCCAGGGGGATTCCACCTCTGAGCTACACTCCAACCCTTTTTATTTTTTATTTTGAGGCAGGGTCTCACTAACTCGCTAAGGATCTCACTGAATTGCTGAGATTAGCCTTGAACCTGTGATCCTCCTGTCTTCACCTCCTAAGAAATGGGATTACAGGTGTGCACCACTATACCCAGCTTTCTATATTGTACTTTTCGTAAAGAAGTCACTAAACACATTCCACATTCAAAGAATGGGGAGTAATACTCCCCCTCCTTGAGGGTGGAATGTCTCCAATGTCCCCTAAGGCCCACCTGTTGAAGTCTTGGTTTGCAAGGTGTGGCTTTTGGGGGTGGTAGAATCTTGCAGAGGTGGGGCAGGTCTTTTGGTCACTGGGGTGTGTCCCTGAAGGAGACTGTGGGACCCTGTTCTCTTGTTCTTTTCTGCTGTCTGACTATGGGGTGAGTGGTTTTGCTCTCTCACATTCTCCCAGCATGGTGTGCTGCCTCGCCACAAGCCTAGAAGCAATGGGGCCAGTTGATCATGAACAAAACCTCTGAAACTGTAAGCCAAAATCAACCTTTCCTTTTAATAAGGCACTTATATCAGATGTTTGTTATAGTAACAGAAAGCTGACAAACATAGAACTCTTCTGCATTAGAGACTTATATATTTTCACCCATTTCTTTATCCATTCAATCACTTATTTATTTATTTATTTATTTTTGTGGCACTGGGGATTGAACCCAGGGGCATTCTACCTCCGAGCTAAACCCCCAGCCCTATTTTATTTTTATTTTAAAACAGTGTCTCCCTAGGTTGATGAGAGTCTCACTACTTGCTGAGGCTCTCCTTCAACCTGTGATCCTCCTGTCTCAGCCTCCAAGTACTGGAATTATAAGCATGTGCCACCATGCTCGGCCAATCACTTATTAATATCAGTATTGACTCATGGATATTTTCTCCTTAGGGTTATAATCTGATACTACTTTATTTATCATGCTGTTCAAATTGTTCTAGTGTGGCTGTTAGAAGCACTTTTTATTTATTTATTTATTTGGTTGTCATTGATGGTGGTGACTTTTTTGTTTGCTTTGTCTTGAGTACTTTCTTTTTTTTTTACTTGTTTGTTTATTGCAGAACTGGAGATTGAACCCGGGGCATTCTACCTCCAAGCTACATCCCCAGCCCTATTTTTTATTTTTTTGGCAGTACTGGGGATTGAACCCAGGGGCATTTTACCTCCGGGCTACACCCCCAGCCCTATTTTTATTCTTTATTTTGAAACGGGGTCTCACTAAATTACTGAGGGCCTCACTAAGTAGCTGAGGCTAGCTGTGAACCTGGATCCTCCAGTCTCAGCCTCCCAAGTACTGGGATTACAAGCGTGCACCACCACACCCGGCTCTTGAGTACTTTCTTACATTCTAGCACAAGATGCTCCAGACTCATCTTGTATATTTCCCACCCCAATCATAAAATCAACTTTTCCAAAGACTCCTGGTTACTTTTATTGAAGACTCGTATTAGAAACTGTATGCACATGCAAGGAATAATACAGTCTGTAGTTTTTCAGGTTGGTTTCTTTCACTTAGCAATATACAATCAAGATTCATCCACATCTTTGTATAGCTCATTCCTTTTCATTGCTAAATATACTCTAATGTATGGATATACCGTAGGTTGTTTATCTGTTCACCTATTGTGTTAGTCAGCTTTCCATTACTGTAACAAATATCTGACATAATAAACTTATGAAGAGGAAAGGTTTATTTTGGCTCACAGTTTTGGAGGTTTCAATCCATGACCAATTAGCCCTGTTGCTTTGGGTCTGTGGCAGCAAAGTGCATCCTGGTGGAAATTCCCCCTGGGGAGTAGGCCTGATCACCTTATTGGCTGGGTGAGAAAGAGAAAGAGAGAGAGCAGAAGAGTCTAAGGTCCTACCATCACTTTTCCCGGCATGACCCCATTGATTTAAAACTTTCCACTAGGCCCCACCTCCTGAGGTTTCCACCACATCCCCATAGTGCTACACTGGGGAACAAGGCTTTAGCATGAGGACCTTGTGGGGGGCATTCCAGATCTGCACTACACTGATTGAGGGACATATTGCTCCCTATTTGGGGCAATTATGAATAAAGCTGCTATAAACATTGGTAGGCATATTTTTGTGTTGGCCTAAATTTTCACATACTTAGGTAAATTCCTAAGAATGCAATTGCTGAATGGTATGGCAAGACCACATATATATATATATATATATATATATATATATATATATATATGTGTGTGTGTGTGTGTGTGTGTGTGTGATATATATATATATATATATATATATATATATATATGTGTGTGTGTGTGTGTGTGTGTGTGTGTGTGTGTGAAACTGCCAAACTCTCTTCCAAAGTGATTATACCACTTTACATTCCCACTGGGAGTGAAAGAGAATTCCTGTTTCATACCCTTGCTAGCCATTAATGGTTGCATTTTGTCATTTTTAGCTCTTCTGATAGGGATGTAGGAGTGTTTCATTGCTATAGTATCTATATGCACTATATATATTTTATATACAGTGAATGAGTGAATTCTTATATACCATAAGACCTTGGTACTTGAGCAGAGGCACCGATAGCCTCATCTCATTTCCAGCTCCTGACTCCATTAGGAAAGCCTAAATGTTAAGGCAATAGTAACACGACAACTTCTACACTGCCTGGGGTTACATGGGAACTAAAAATTCTTAATTTGTTCAAGAGCAGTATAACAGATCTGAAGATTTAACATTATACACATATTATTTATATTCACAACAGATACAGGAATTTAAAATTATTAAAAGTCTGATCCAAAAATGTAATGAATGACAAATAATAGCAAATCCTGTTGTTAAATATTGGTGCAGATGGTGGCCTATAAAAGTTATTTAGGATGCAATGAATTAATAATAAAAGGAACTATTTATCTTCTTTATTATTAAAAATAATATACATCCCACGGATCCATGTAATCAATCAAGGATTGTCATTCTTTAAAAGATTATATAATGCTGATTTAAGTCTATGAATACAGGGAGTTAAGAAGAACCAGGTTATATAATACTTTAGAGGGACTATGTAAGTAACCACCCAACTAAAAGGTTAAAATAATTTATCTTTGATCTTATAGTTGCTCTATGATTTAAGTGCCATCCCTTAAAACCAAAGTGATGGACTACACCATATTGAAGATCAAGGGGCATAAATTTCAAAATTTAAACTAATTGATTTAACAATGCTGGAAACAGAAAGAATTCTGTGTGTGTGTGTGTGTGTGTTACTTGGGATTGAACCCAGGGGCATTCTACCTCTGAGCTATACCCTCAGCCCTATTTTTTATTTTTATTTATTTATTTATTTAATTTTTTTTTTTTTTTGCGGTACCTGGGATTGAACCGAGGGGCGTTCTGCCTCCGCGCTACACCCCTGGCCCTATTTTTTTATACTTTATTTTGAAACCGGGTCTCACGAAGTTGCGGAGGGCCTCACTAAGTAGGGAGAGAAAGAAGAGAGAGAGAGAGAGAGAGAGAGCTGAGGCTGGCTGCGAACCCGGATCCTCCGGTCTCCTCCTCCCAAAGTACTGGAATTACAAGCATGCGCCACCACGCCCGGCTTTATTCTTTATTTTGAAACAGGGTCTCACTAAGTAGCTGAGGCTGGCTGTGATCCTGTGATCTTCCTGTCTCAGCCTCCCAAGTACAAGGATTACAAGTGTCCGGCACCACGCCCGGCTCAGAAAGAATTCTAAAGACCCTGACTGAAACATCATTTTGTACATTTGCAACTCCATTCCACAGTACCTATTTGGTAATCCCAATCAGTGTGATTAAGATTTCAAATACTAAAAAGTTCTATTGTAGCCACTTCAAAGACTCATATTCAATAATTAGAAAACAGATTAGTTCTTCATTTTTAGGAGTGGGTAGAGGTAAAATTAAGATTTTAAAATATATTAGCAGTAAAATAATTTGCATGCACAATTCCATTGTTTTTACACATGTGTGTGGGGAGGGCTGACTATATTAACAGTCTATCAGATACCAGTAGCATCACCAATTTTTAACTTTTTCTCTAATATTCATATAGAAAAACATATGTAATCTGATAGCTCAAATTTTCACAAATAGAACATCCTCCAGTTAACACTCATAATTCTAGCAATCTATCCTACTTTTTGGTGCATTTCAAAGTATTTTACACATATAATGCACTTCCCCTTAATTATTCCATGAATATCACTAACTAGAGTTCAATATATATGTTCAGTTCTTTTCCCATTATTGCCCCCACCCCTTTGGAGGTAAAATTTACATTCGATGAAATGCGCAAACTTTAAGTGTACATTCATTGAGTTTTGACAGATGCACATGCCCATGTGACCCAAAACCCTGTCAAGATATAGAACATTATTCTCATTCCAGAAAGTCTCCTTGTACCTCTTCTCAGACTATCCCTAATACTATCATTCTTTAGAGACAACCACTCTTCTGATGTTGTCCACCCTATATTAGTTTATTTTAGAAATTTACATAAATATAATTTAAAGTGTGCACTGTGTTGTATAAGGCTTTATATTTCAGCCTATTATTTTAAAAATTCATCCAGGTTTTGCATGAAACAGCAGTTTGTATCTTTTCGGTGCCAAATATTATTTCATTGGAGAAATATACCAGTGTATTTATATATTACATTGATGGATACCAGGACTCCATTCTGAGGCTATTATAAATGAAGCTGCTATGAACATTCTTAATAACTTTTATGGATGTGTTATTTCTCTTAAATTAAACACATAAACTTTGAATTGCTGGGTTGTGGGGTATCTGTATATTTATTTTTAAAACAAAACATTAAAACTTTTTGTAAAGTGGGCATATCATTTCCAAAGTGGCAGTACCACAAAGTATGAGAGGTCCAGTTGCTTCGTATTCTTATTAACATTTGTTGGTATCAGACTTTTTACTTTTAGTCAAATAAGTGGGTATGTAGTAGTATATTCAGTGTGACTTTAACTAGCATTTCCCTGATGACTAATGATACATCTTTTAAAATAACATGTGAATGGAACCCTGTCTCTGAATGAACTCTTAGTAGGGAATAAAAAAGTCTTTAATCAGAAATTAAAACCAGAATCTGGAGCCTTCAACTTTCAACCCAGATAGAGATAACAGGGGCCAGATTTACTCTTCTGTTTAGCAAAACTAAAAAACTAAAGAAAAAATATGAAAAAAAAATGTTCAGACATTGAACAGGTAGCATAGGACAGAAAAGGAATATAATGGGAAGAACTTTGGATTGCTCCAACTTATCTACTGGAGTGTTCAAGTCACGGTACCAGGAAGAACTAAACAGCCCAGTGGTCTCCCAGAGTTGAGAAGTTGATGATGTATGGGCAACGAGATTTCACAGAAGAGTACTGGATAGGAAAGCTACAGAATATGAACTCTAGAGAGAAAGAGGTTCCCTCACATTTTCAGCTGTGTTCTGATCAATATGTGCATTAGAGGGAATTACCCAATGTTAGGGAAGGAATCACAGAGAGGAACACATAGAACAATCCTTGGGGCTCATGTAAGGATGGGAATAATTTGGTGATGGTTCTCACCAAAGTGGGGAAGTCTTGTAATACACGGGGCCTAGACTACTCAAAATGGTATTGTCTCAGTAGTTGGTAAAATTAGCACTAAATTAAAGGTGGCTCTCCATGTAAAAGTAGCCCCAAAGGATTCAAACTGTCTCCTAGGTTTCCTAATCACTTTGCTGCATCCCAGAACAAAATTTAAGAATATGTAAAGAAACAGGAAATATCCAGGACTCAGCAAGGTAAAAGTCACAATATCTGGCATTCAAAGATTTTCAGACACGCAAACAAGCAGGAAAATATGACCTACAATGAGAAGAAAAATTACTCAATAGACACAAATTCTAAAATGACACAGAAGATAAAATTAGTAGACAAGGACACTGAATCCTCTAACTATATTCCATATGTTCAAGAAAGTAGAGAAAAACATAAACATATTAAGGAGAGACATGGAAGAAAGAAAATAGGCTCAAATTGAATTTCTAGAGATTAAAACAAAAAGTCTGAGATAAATTTACTGGATGAGTTAAATATGAGATCAGATGCTGAAGAAAGGGGGGTACTTAAAGACATAGCAACAAAATGATCCAAAATACAGAAAGAAAAAAAAAATCTGAGAGAAAAAAATGTACTGATCAACAATGGGTTGTGAGACAAATTCAAACAGACCAAAAAACAAACAAACAAACAAACTTTTCTATTGCTTTACAAGTACAAGCAACAAATACAACTGAATAATAATAAACATGACACTTCTAATTCTCAAATGGAGTGAAAAGACCAAGAAAATGTTCTTCCACTTAAAATGAATTTAAAACTGAAATTCACATTTGCCAAGAACTTTAATTCATTCTCTCTCCCTCTCTTTCTCCTTTCCCTCTTCCTCTCTCTGGAACTGGGGATCAAACCCAGGGCCCTGTGCATGCTAGGCTTAACTCATTGTGCCTCAGAGCACATTTCAGCCCTTTAATGTTCTGAAACAGAATCAATACTTAAAGAAGCAAAGAAAACC
Source organism: Glis glis (assembly GCA_004027185.1). Lineage (NCBI taxonomy): Eukaryota > Metazoa > Chordata > Mammalia > Rodentia > Gliridae > Glis > Glis glis. The sequence goes on from PVJS01002605.1 coordinate 68,752, forward strand.
AGTATCAAGTTGACTCCATGTGTCTGATCATGTAATTGAAAACCTTTATGCTTTATCCAAGTTGTGCTTTTATGAACATTTTATATAACCATCCCAGGCACTTTTAAGGATCTAACACCTGATTCTTTCAACACATTCCTCTGCAGAAAGAGCTGCCAGTAACAGTTGTAAAATTCAACAATGTATCATAACCACATCTACTTTCCTCCTCAGGAGGAAAAACTAGTTAGCCTTTAACTTGGTTTGAGATAAAAAGTCAGTGATTCAAGAACCTCAATGAACTGAAGCAATAAGAAACATGAAAAACTATACCAAATTGCTAAATGTTGAGCACTTTTTCATGTGCTTTTTGGTCAAATGTGAAGTGACTATTCAAATTCCTTGCCCATTCTTTAATCTTTCTTTTTTGTAGTACTTTATGTATCCTGAATATCAGTCCCTTTGTCTAATGTTTTGCAACTGTTTTATCTCAAGCTGTGAAAAACATGTCTATTTTCCCCCTCCTCCTCCTCCTCCTCCTCCTCCTCCTCCTCTTCTTTTTGTACTGGGGATTGAACCAAGGGGCATTCTACCTCTAAGTCACATCCTCAGCCCCCCCACTTTTTAAATTTTGAAACAGGATCTCACTAAATTGCTGAGGCAGACCTTGAACCTTACAGATCTTCCTGTCTTAGCCTCCCAAGTATTGGGATTATAGGATGTACCACCATGCCCAGCGGCCATGGCTATTTTCCTAACTTTTTTTTTTTTTGATGAGTGGGGATTTTTAATTCCTATCAAATCTATTTTATCATTAAAATTTTTATGGTTAATACTCTCTATCCTAAGAAACCCATGTCACTATTAAAATTACCCAACTATTCTCTTATACTTTCCTTTTAAAATGTTATGGTTTTAACTTTTACATTTAGCTCTTGATTATCTTGCGTAGAATGAGGTAGGTATTAAGGTTCGTTTTTGGAAACGTGGATATCCAATTTTTCTAGCACCTACTGTTTCAGTGGCTCTTTTTCCCATTGTATCTGATGTCTTTGTAAAATATTAAATGTAATGTAAATGTGGGTATATTTCTGAGTTCTCTATTCTTCTCCATTGATTCATCTGTCTTCATGCCAGTACTATACTGTGGCTTTATAGTTTATCTTCAAGTCCTCCTTTTTCTCCTTTCCAAAATACTTTGGACATTCAAGGTATTTCACATTTCCATTAATTTAGACTTACCTATCAAATTTTTACAAAAAATTGGTAGAATTATTTGGATTATTGAAATTATGTCTTCTACTACATGTATTTGAAACATATCCTTACATTCATCTTTTTCTACTTTCATCAATGACTTGTAGATTTTGGTGTAAAGGTGTTCTACATTTGGGTAAAATTCCTTGCTCCTAACTTGCTTTTTGACCCTGTTGTAGATAGACACCCCCCCCGCCCCCGCCCCAGTACTGGGGATGGAACTCAGGGCCTCAACCATGCTAGGCAAGCACTCTACCCCTGAGCTACATCCCCCACCCTTCCTTTTTTTTTAATTTTGAGACAAGGTTTTGATAAGTTACCCAGGTTGGCCTTGAACTTGCAGTTCTCTTCCCTCAGCCTACTGAGTGGCTAGGATTACAAGTGTGCACCACGGTGCCCAGCTGTAATTGGAATTTTTTATTGAATTTCAATTGTCAATTGTTGGTATTCTGTAGATAGGGCTATAGTCATCTTATATTTTCAAACCTGATATTGCTTACTTTTTCTTTTTTCCCAGTTTCAGAAAGGACTTAATTTTATCTTTTGGAAGAATCATTTTTAGCTTTATTAATTTTCTCTATTATATGTTTGGGTAGTATTTCATTGGTTTCTGTTTCATTATTTCTTTTATTCTTTCCTTAGGTTTGATTGGCTCTTCTCTTTTAGTTTCTTCAAATGAAAAATATATTAGTTATTATAACCTTTCTTAATTTATGAATGTTAGGCTATAAAGTTTGTTCTAATCAATGTTAAGGAGCATCAAAATGAGATTTCATGTATTATTTACTTTCAGTATAAAATACTTCCAAGCTACTTTTTACTTGTTCTTTAACCTATGAAATATACAAAAATGTAATAAATTCAAGGCAAAAATTTGTTATGTGTCTTTCTGCTAGTTTCTAGCTTAATTCCACTGTGGTCAGAAAACATCACTATTTACTCTGTATACTTAGAGGATGTTTTGGGTATGTACAGTTAGAATTGCGATACATTCTTGTTGAATGACCTCTTTTTTTCATGATGAAATGTCTTTCTTCAGTCTTATTCTACTTTGCTCTAACACTGGAAACTATCGTTCAATTCCACCTTTTATTTTTTATCTTTTTACTCATAATTGTTCATGTCATTTACTTTAGATTTGCCTTGTAAAAGCACCATATACTTACATACTTTTGTGGTCATTAAGTAATCTAAGCATACTTTTATTGGGGATATTTGGTCCATTTACATTTAGTCTAATTACTGATGTAGTTGTGTGTTTCCACTTTGATTTCACACTGCTTGATCCCATTCATGTTTATTTTCCATCTTCTGAATTATACTCCATTTCCCTCTTCTATTTGTTATACATTCTTCCACCAATTATCATAGAGATTATAATGCATATCCATGTTTCATCACAAATACAAATTATTTTACTGCTTGCATACTGCTAAAAACATATTTCTTTAACTTTATCCCTTTTCTTCTTCCACTGTTACTGCAAACTTTAGGTCTGTTGAATTTTTAAATAACATGAGCCATTCAATCATATTTTGGTCAGTATTTATTAGCTCACATATTCATAGTGTCTCCCCTTTTCATTTCCATGTTTTCATCTAGAATGATTTTTCTTCATCCACAGAACTCCTTTGCTATATATTTTAGTATAGTCTTATTGACAACAAATTCTCTTTTTTAAAAAAAGTCATATCTCAGGGCACGGAATCCTATGGTAGTTATTTTTTTTAGCACATGAAAGACATAATTCCAAATAGAGTCACACTAACTAGACAGCAGAATATGAAGTCCCAGGCCTTCTTCCTCTGCACAGAGACAGACACCAACTCAATAATACACAGCCAGTTCCCTATGTGGAGAATACAAAAGGGACTTCAGATAAAGAAGACCAGAGGAGTGATGGAGGGGATTTAGGCGAGGAAAGGGGGGAGGGAGGAGACTTGATGAAGGAGAAAGTCCAAGTAATGCTATATGTACATATACAAAATTATCATTACCAATTTTTATGACATATACGGGGAAAGGGAAGGAGCGGGGTGGGATATGGAGGGAAATACACTAAGTACTGTGTGCTTGTATGCTCCTTTCACTCTAAACCTCATTATGATGTATAATTACCATGCACCAATAAAAATATATTTAATAAAAAACAATGACACCTGAAAAAAAAGAGAAAATACAGAAACCAGTTAGGAGGCTCCTGCAACCCTGGTAAGCAGGAAATTTTGTGGCATGCACTCACCACAGTCCCTCCCTACAGCTCAGTCAGGAGCCACTGAGAGAAAACTTCTAGCTCCATATTGTTAAAACCCAGTTCTGTGTAGTTCTCAGAAAATGCAGGCCACCTTCATCAAGTCTCCTCCTCTGAAGTCCCTTTTGTATTTTCCACATAGGGAACTGGCTGTGTATTATTGAGTTGGTGTCTCTGTCTCTGTATGGAGGAAGAAGGCCTGGGACTTCATATTCTGCTATCTAGCTAGTGTGACTCTATTTTGGAATTATGTCTTTCATGTGTTAAAAAAAATAACTACCATAGGATTCCGTGCCCTGGGATCACATGCAGGAAAAAATGTCTAATTACAAAAAAAGTATAAAAATGAATCTACACAGCTGGGCATAGGGGTGCACGCCTATAATCTCAGTACTTGGGAGGCTGAGACAAGAGGAGCACAGGTGAACAGCCTCAGCAAAGTAGTAAGACCCTGTTTCAAAACCAAAAATAAAATAGGGCTGGGGGTATAGCTCAGTGGTAGAATGCTCTGGGTTCAATCCTCAATACCACACACACATACACACACACACAAAGTAACTTACAGTATTATGAGAATACTATTAGCACCATCTTGTAGCACAAATGCACAAAATAACATTTTATTAAACAATACTTTTATTGCTCAAAAACCAAGTAGAAATGTTACCTTTTGGGGACAAAGCTAAAACTGTTAATGATTATTAAAATCCATGCATATTATACGCTCTCTTAAGATCTTGAGAATTGCCATTTTCATACTATTAATTGTAAAGAATTAATTTCATTTTATTAAAAAGAATAAATGTATTTAAAACTTATTATTCTAAAAATACAATGTTGGCTGGGTGTACTGGTGCACGCCTGTAATCCTGGAGCTTGAGAGGCTGAAACAGGAGGATCCAGGCCAGCAAAGGACTGCAGCAAGTTAGCGACACACTTAAAAAACAAAAACAAAAACACAATGTCAAACATTTCTGGTCACTTATTCTTTGAGTAGGAATTAGGTAACAGGAATGTGTCATTGCTTTTCTACAACCACATTTGGCTGAAAACATGCAGTTGGGTGTTGCTTAAGCCCTTTGGAAGGCTGAACAGCTGAATGCCTCCTTCAATGGCACTTTCAAGTGCCCCAAACTTGGATCAGTGATTCTCTGATTAGGTAATACCAAAATAAATAAATAAATAAAATAATAATAAAAATAAAAGGAGAAAAAAGGGCACTCCCTTCAGATTTATAGTTAATATATGATAATCACTTGGAAGTAGGGTATCATGTAACTAGAAAATAAAACTTTCCTTATATGCCTTCTATATTAAAATTCAACAGGTTTAGGATGCTACAATAAGTTTCTACAATAAGATGCTAAGTAAGAACTAAGTTTCCTCAGTTCTGGAATACATAATTGAAACAGATATTCTTAACACTGGTGGAATCTCCACATTGGAAATTCCAAGTAATTTGAGAATATAAGCAACAATAAGAGAGAAAATACTCAAAAATCATTTTTTTCCTTTTCCTGTACTATGATGTTCTTTTAAAATTTAACTAAGTTTAAAAAATTGTACTGATTAAATTTTTTAAAATAAATTTATTTCTATAATTCAGTTCTTTCTCTGATGTTCACTCAACAGAATATTAACTTCAAATATCAGCCACTTATCCAAAATAGGTACAAGGACTCCCTATAATGACAGAGATTTAAAAATGTGGAAAACTTATATTTCATGCTTGAAGGGATTGTTAAAAATAGAAAATTAAAGACAAAAATACATATACACACAATTACAGTAATTCTTATATCTTCTCATCATGACCTAATTTATGCTTTCATATTTTAGTCTTTTGGAAACTTGTATTTGTAAGTATATTCTGTTTCACTGCAGAATCAGAATAAAAATGCATATCAAATAAAAACATGTATTAAGGCTAATTTTTATAAATCACTAATTTTGGTAAAACACATTTATTTATTTATTTTGGTATTGGGGATTGAACTCAGAGGCATTCTACCTCTGAGCTACAACCCCAGCCCAATTTTATTTATTTGGAAACAGGGTCTCACGACGTTGCTGAGAGATTTACTAAGTTGCCAAGGCTGGCTTCAAACCTGCAGTCCTCCTGTCTCAGCCTCTTAAGTACTGGGATTACAAACGTGAGCCACCACGCCCAGCAACACTTTTAAAGAACACATCTCCCTCATTTTTTTTTTTTTTTTTTTTTTTTTTTGCGGTACAGTGGATTGAACCCAGGGGCATTGTACCTCCGAGCTACACTCCTGGCCCTATTTTTTATACTTTATTTTGAAACCGGGTCTCACAAAGTTGCAGAGGGCCTCACTAAGTAGCTGAGGCTGGCCACGAACCCGATTCCTACAGTCTCTGCCTCCCAAGTACTGGGATTACAAGCGTGAGCCACCACACCCGGCTTTCCCTCTTTTTAATACTTTAGCAATGGCACTTAGTATACTTAAATTTCACTGGACACTTAAAAATTTGTATGACTTAAAGTTGTGACAAAACATATTCATCCAAACTTATCATATTACCCTTTGTGCAGTTACATTTGTGTAACATTATGACAGATTAAAGAACTATGGGTAAAATTTGTCTGCCGATGGATATGTCAAATTGTTCTAGAATCCTGCCTTTGCAGCATTCTACAAAATAAAATATAAATATGACAAAGTTAAAAGCACTTGACAGAAAAATTATAGAAAGTAGACTCAGGAGATTATATTTATTTTATGTTTTACTATTTATTAGCAAACACTCAACATTTAGTTTAATGGCAATAGTCCTTCCAGTACAACATACCAAATGAAGAGAGGAAAATATATTTTCCATTTAAAAAAATTTCCTACCAGGCATGGTGGCACATGCCTATAATCCCAGTACTTGGGAGGCTGAGACAGGAGGAATGCAGGTTTGAGGCCAGCCTCAGCAATTTAGCGTGGACCTTCTCAACTTAGTGAGACCCTGTTTCAAAATAAAAAATAAAATAGGGCTGAGGGTGTAACTCAGAGATAGAATGCCCCTGGGTTCAATCCCCAGTATCACAAAATGAACAATAATTTCCTTAATGACCTCACAGCTAGCAAAGTCCCAGCAACCACAGTGTTTTGTATTCCAGTGAACCATAGCAATATAAGAAAAACACATTGTGATGGTTCTCATTTCCTTTAAGTCCTTACTAGTGAAACCACCTTCTCAATGAGGCTTTCCTTGGAAACCCTATTTAGAAATTTAACTTTCTATCTATTCTCCAACTCCATATTCTCTCCTTCCTCATTCAACCCTCTGCCCTCAACTCATTAGATCATATCACTATCTAACTTGTCCTATAGTGGACTCCTTTTCATCTCTTTGTCTGCATTTCCAACTAAATTCCCTCTTAGAGGCTAAGAAGGGATTTTGCTGTTTTGTTCACTGATATATTTAGGGCACATGGTATAGTCACTGACATGTTATAAATATTCAATAAATATTTATTGAACAAATAATTAAATGAGTAAAACAAAAATAGTCAACCGTGAATAGTGGTGCATGCCTGTAATCCTAGTACTTTAGGCTGAGACAGGAGGATTGCAGATTCGAGGTCAGTCTCAGCAACTTGGCTAGACTCTCAGCAACTTAGGGAGACCCATTTCAAAAACAACAACAAAACAAACCCAATCCTCCCCCAAACAAACCAAAACAGTCCTGAAGACTCTTTGTGAAATAGTTCTCAACAATAAATCAATGTCCTCTGATATCATTACTGAACATCAGAGAAAAGAATCTGTAACCATTGCTGAAGCCAACAATTGCTATACGTTGTTTTTCACAGGCTGACATTGATAACAGATTTAGAAATATAGTCATATATTTAATGTAAATTCCTAATTTTACAGATAATAAAACTGAGGTCAACAATGACAATGACATTCAGTTCTATTTAATTAGTAAGGACTGAGTGAAAAAAATGGCTACTTATAGGCAGAAATGGGATGAGAAGTTTCTTGATTCATAGATTAGCATTCTTTCCAAAAAATTATGCTGCTACCTAATTTAAGAAAAGGAACTAACTTTTGCCAAATGGGAAAAAGGGGAGGAATAACATGTAGGGAGTTATACAGAAAAAAACAAAAAACAACAGATTGGAAAAAGAGACTCTCTGGCCCATTCAAAATAGGCCCATCTAACAAATACTTCGTAGTTAAAAAGGAGTTCAATAGTAACAGAAGGCCAAGATAAAAGAACTATACCTGGTTTTTCTTTTTTCTTAAAAAGAAAACAAAAATAAATGCAAAATGTTTACTACTTTAAGCAGGATGACATTAGCTTTTTGACCATTTTTAGTGTCCGTGTCAAAATTTCCATGGCATATAATCAGCTCAGCTTATAAAACCAGGGTATGGACCTAACAAGATGAGTAGGAGTTAAAAAATGAGAATGTACAACCATTTGAGTCACTGGGTTCAAGTTCTAGGATCATAAGTGTGTTTAAATTTGATTCTTAAGGCCACCTAGAGCTCTCTGAAGACACCGGATGATCTGCATTCAAAAATCACTTAGTTTTATTTTGCTGAATAAAGCCATGTATCTTGATAGAGTACTTTCAATTACATTTTTGGCTCAGAAAGTATGTATCAATTCAGAGAATGCTGAGACCTTATGCTTCACAATACTGAGAATTTAATCTTTCATTTGAAAGAAAAAAATCTATCCAGTGAAGTTCCAATTATAGATTTCATAATGAATTCTACTTATTGCTTCCTGGACCTATCAATTCCATTTATGGATGAGTATCTTTTCTGAATCATTACTCAAGAAGAAATGACACTATTTTACCAATGATATTTATATCAGAAACAATAAGACAGTGAGCCCATTATGCTTGCAGGCATTGGTCATTTTGTGCACAGCAACTGGAATTCTGGGGGAAATACCTAAGATAATCAAAATGCACACAAATGTACGATAAAATTATATGCTTTTCATTTCAGACAAATCAGTGGGAGTGGGAAGGAGAATACTGCTCTGATTTTTATAGTGCAATGGGCGGGGTGGGGGATGCGAAAGGAGGAAATCAACAAACTGTCAAATAACTACAAATCAGACAAAGCATGATTATAACTTCCTACTTAATGCAACAAGCATACAAAATAAAATTATATTGACTAGAGTCCAATATAAAAAGTAAAAGAACTCTACCTACATAATGTAGGGATACCAAAATATTTGGTTTAAGCTGAGTGCAGTGGCACACACCTGTAATCCCAGCATTTGGGAAGCTGAGACAGAAGAATTGCAGGTTTGAGGCCAGCACATGGCACCTTAGTGAGACATTGTTCAAAATAAAAATAATTTAAAAAGCTGGGGATGTAGCTCAGAAAAAGAATGCCCCTGGGTAAAATCCCCAGTACCATGGGGGGGGGGGTTATACAGCACAAACCCTTTTGCAATTCAAGAACAAAACTTCTGGTACAAAGACAAGATGCTAGGCTGGAGGTATAGCTCAGTGGGAGTACTTGCCTAGCATTTGTAAGGCTCTGGATTTGATCCTCAGCAAAACAAACACACACACACTGCTTAGCTTTAGAAAGCTAAAAGGTCATAAACCAAATTCATTACTTAATAGTAATGTCGTTTGCCTTAGTTCGCAGTATACTTCAGCAGAGTTCCTTAAAAAAATGAATCAAGCCGGGCGTGGTGGCGCACGCTTGTAATCCCAGTACTTTGGAAGGCGGAGACCGGAGGATCGGGGTTCACGGCCAGCCTCAGCTCTCTCTCTCTCTCTCTCTCTCTCTCTTCCTGTCTCTCTCTACCTAGTGAGGCCCTCCGCAACTTCGTGAGACCTGGTTTCAAAATAAAGTATAAAAAATAGGGCCGGGGGTATAGTGTGGAGGTAGGACGTCCTGCCCCTGGGTTCAATCCCCGGTACCGAAAAAAAAAAAAAAGAATCAATAGATTTTTAGAAAAACATTCCATCCAATAGTGAATTTTATGTCTTTCCCTCATACTCATACTATTCTACTGTACAATCTTTGAAACTCAAAATAATAACTTTAATAATAATTTTAAAACTACATCTTTTTAGTAAGAATGGCTATAAATACCAGGTGATACTCTGTTTTTAAGTCTAGTGTGTGAGAACTTGCACATAAAAAATAAATGTCAAACTATGGTATAATCTTGTTATAAGATGCTTATAAGATGTTATAAGATGTTATTATTTTAGTGATGCTGATAAATCTCAAGATACATTTGAAATGCACACGAAATATTAGGCTATATTCATAATTCATTTCAACCAAAGAGTTTTATCCAATTTAAGCACTAGACTTATCAGTCTTTTAAAATTATAAGCTATTTCAAAATATTTAAATCTACATCAAAAGACAAAAATTTGTTGCATTGAGATTATACAAGTAAATGTAAACCTTAAGCCATGAAAGTAAGTCCAAAAACAGGGTCTCAAATTTGCTTTCTATAATGATAATAGCATTGAAACGTAAGATATAGTCTCCCCAGACAGTTATGGAAGAATATTTATTTATTTATTTTAAAAATACCCTATTTATTTCTTATAGTCATCCCCTTTATAAGCCTCATCCTTCATTTTGGATTTTAGATGTAAAAAACATCAAAAGGAATTTTACAAATTTTTTTCCCATTTCACTTTATTATTTCATCAAAATTACCTTAATTTCTGGCCTATAAAATAAAATTTAATATATACATATAATCTTTGTAGTACTGGGGATGGAACCCAGGAGTTTCTATCATTGAGCCACACCCCCATCCCTTTTTAAATTTTATTTTGAAACAGGATCTGGCTAAGTTACCACATGCTGGCCTCGAATCTGAGATTCTCCTGTCTCAGCCTTCCAAGTACTAAAACTACAGGCATGTGCTATCTTGCTTAAAGTTTAATATTTTTAATTCTAAACACAAATTTATAACAAGTTCTTCTTAACAAGGGCTTGAATGATACCTGTAGACTTGATTAGAGGGAAAATTTTGTGATTTTACAAAATGACAGAAAAAGAATTTTTATTTGGGGGAAATCATCTAAGCATTCATCAAGTTTTAAATACTCTTATACACGCACGACAAGCAAATTACATGTTCTGCTGAACTTTCATAATGTATTTTAATCTCATTCCAAACAAATAAAATTTCTAGATACAAATACATCTCATTCAGATCACTTTTTAACATACATTCAGAAACAAAATATTATAAGGATTCAATATTTTCATCTTTTATAACCTCAAATATATTATATATTTGATATATAATATATACACAATACATACAGGTAGTCAGCAGGATTATGAAGTAATTTTTTAAGTCTCAAAAGTATTGATAAATATTTTTAGACTATTAAAAGGAACAATTTAGGATCATAGAAGAAAATAAAATATGGTAGGTAGGCCCAAACCTAACAGCAAGATTGCAAATGTTCATATGGCCAATCATTTTAAAAGACTCTCAAGTTGAGTAGAATACATTTGAAAACAACACTCCTCTTGCTACTCTCAAGCAGCAGTACTGTAGAGATCAAGCATGTACATTTCCATTAAATTTAAAATAGCTATGCAGCTTTCCTTACTGTAATATACAGTAGCTCTCTCTTCCCTTCTGTTGGGACTTTTTGTTGTTGTAGAGTCACTAATATATTACCAACAGAAGTGACTTTACTTCCTTTCCCTCCCTTACTAAAGCATGGCTCAGTTTGAAGATTGTTCTACAGGTAGCCACTATGACTACTAACAGTACCTTAATACCATTAAGAGCAATCAATAACTGGAGTCATATGAGAAGTATTAAAGACTGCTGGAGGTTTCTGTAAACCAAGGTAATCTCGTATTACCCCTACAAAGAGCCCTCTCACATTAGTTGATACAATGAGTTAAAATTCCAATGCCACAGTGTAACAGTTAACAATCTATCTTGTGATTTTAAATATTACAACATTAAGTCACCCTGAGAATAGAGAGGAAGCATTTCAACCAAGATACTTTGATATGGTATTTTTTCCTTTGTATTTGCTTTCTTCTGCTTTTTTGCCAACACTTCAAGGGCATGAATATTTGAATTCAAAGAGTGAGTTGGATATCCTTTTTTGTTAACTGAGATTCACGCCACAGTCAGATACTGGTGATAGAAAAGCCCAAAAAGGCTTGTAGAAAAGAGGCAAGCAGCAATCCACCACGTCAAAAATGACAGAAGTCCTCGAAAAAGGAGAGGAGTAAAAATGTTCTTCAAGCTGCTCAGTGCCACTGTGATCTGTGTAACAGTCACCTTCATCTTCCCATCAGCAGATGGCAATTCAGAGTAAACAGGGCTGGAGTGTAGACTATTATCCACTGGCAATGCAGAGGCAGATTCTGGATAAATCCCCCAGGAATGATTACCTAGAAAATTCAAGGCACGGAACTTGAAGAATAACTAATTCCAAAGCTTCTTACTAAAAAAGAAAATTCTTAACCTATATTTGAAATTAAGAACCCTAAGTTTAGTGGCAGTGTAAATCATTTTATGTTGAAAATAAAGCAAAATAATAGTTTTTTTACATATTTAAAGAATATTCTTAATTTGACAAGACTATATAATCTGTCCCCATCAGAAAAAGGATAAAAGCAAAAGACCTGATATACTTTTAATTATCTGCTGTAAAACCTGGTAAAATAATAAAAACCATTTTTTCCTTGTATAAGTCATGAATCAACTACCTCTACTGGAGTGATAGGGACAGACTCAATAACTTCTTAGAAATCTTTTCTACCTCTATAACATCAGAATAAATTTCTTTCTTAGAAACTATCTATGATTTCAATGTGAGAAACTATTAATAGATTCTAGAAATTTTTTTCAGCATATACTATCCTATGTTGCATAGGATATGAGTCACATCATTTACAACTGAACTACCTACCCGCCTTTATGTTCCATAGATTCCTTAAGGGTGTTTACACCTATCATCAGCTCTATGTATAGACTAAGTCCACCCATATAATACTTTTAGGTCCTTTGGGCTTCCTAAAGCCCCCACAATGGCAAGCTGCCTGACCTAAGCAAAGGGAAATGATGAATGCAATAATGGATAGTGCTTGAATAATACCACACAGGGACTTGATAGCTTAGTGAAGAGACTATAGGAGAATTTTGTTCCTTCACTGAAAAATCTTTATACTTTCAACCTAAGTTATATAAAATCATACTCACCAGAGGATTCTGTAATTTATGTAAGTTTACAAGTACGTTATAATAACTTAAATGTCAGGCATTAAGGAAACTTTAAATCATGCCCTTACATAACACAAAAGTAACAAAGATCAAGAGTGCTCATTCAAGTTACTAGGTAAATTTGGGAATTACCCTTTAGTAAACAATTTTGTAAGTAGGAAAAACCACATGGACCTGAATTTTCAAAATCAAGATGTTGAATCAACTTTGACAGCTAAAACTTTCCAGTGCTTCCTCTTAAAGCTTTTAAAGAGAAATAATTTTATAAGGTATATTTCTTTGCAGGTAACAGAAAGCATTATTAATTATAGGTAGAAAGGAAAAGGTGCTTCCCAGGTGCCAGGATATGCCTACCTAGTGTTTTCAAGAGCAGAGTTGTGTGAAGCAGCATTACCAGAGGTGCCACGTACTGCAGGGCAATGACACAAAGGTAATAAAAGACTCGAGCCACCTGCAACCAACAACACTCTTAAGTATCTAGCACAGATGACATGTTATGAGTGAACTAAACTTTCATTTAATTATCAAGTTGAAATGCTGAAGACCTGGGATGAGAGCTAAGTGTGTTAAGTTTACATTTCATTATAAATGTCCCCAATTTGACATCAGAAAGGCTCAGTCTGACGATAACTTTTTAGAATGTGAAACAGTATAATAAATTCCTTTAAAAGTTCTTAAATGGTGTATTTAAATTGGGAGAAAACCACTAAAATTTAAATTTACTTATATTTCAAAGATGAACAAAAATGTTAAAATCTCTAAGGGCAGCTACCTACAACATCAAACTAAACAGCAACAGATGGCAGAGTCATCTATAAGTATATACTCCTCATAAATAAAAACATTAAAACCTCATTCTACATGAACATATTTGAGGTTGAATTATGAATATGAAAATATATGAAAGGTAAAATAGAAAAAATGTTAACTTGATGTCTCCGACTATAGAGGAGCATCCAAAACAAGGAACTCAATACTAAAGCTCTAAAAAATATGTAAGTCCACTATAATGGTAGGTGGATTCCAAATATTTTCCTTCTCTGGAATCTCTACTAAGTTAAATACTTACATTTCACGTTCAAGTACATGGAATGATGTTAAAAGGAATATATTTAGCCACTAAAACTATTTCTACCCTTTGAGTCATAAGGTCAGACAATATACTGTAATGTCTTTCAAATCAATTAGAGGAATCCCACTTTAAAATAGTAGACCAGCCAGCCAGACCAGTTTGTGCCAGCCAACTATATGACACTTAAAGCACTGAAGGCAGGAAGAGGAACTGAGACCCCTTTTTTAGCACCAAAATCAGATCAACATCTCTCTTTTTTTTTTTTTTTTGCGGTACCGGGGATTGAACCCAGGGGTGTTCTACCTCCGCGCTACACCCCCAGCCCTATTTTTTATACTTTATTTTGAAACCGGGTC
>PVJS01002606.1:0-82796 GCA_004027185.1 Glis glis
GGGCCTCACTAAATAGAGAGAGAGAGAGAGAGACAGGGAGAGAGAGAGAGAGAGAGAGAGAGAGAGAGAGAGACAGCTGAAGCTGGCCGCAAACCCGGATCCTCCGGTCTCCGTCTCCCAAAGTACTGGGATTACAAGCGTGCGCCACCACGCCCGGCTTATTTCATCAAAATTTTAAAGGTTGTCTTAGACAGTAAATCCCACAGACTGGGTGGATTAAATAACAGGCATGTGTTTCTCACATTTCTGAAGGTGGGGAAGTCCAAGATCAGAGTGTAGGTAGATCTGGTATCTGGAGGGGACCCTCTGCCTGGTTTGTAGACATGACCTTTCCTTAGTGCAGTCTGGGAGGGAGGGAGGGAGAAACACAAACACACATGTGAGAACTCCCTTCTTCTCTTTATAAAGACACTAATCTCATCGCGAGGGCCCCACCCTCATGTTCTAATGTCAACATAACTGCCCCCCAAGCCTAACCTCTAAATGCCTTCTGTGGTTTTACCATATGAAGTAAGTGACACGGACCTTCAGCCCAACCTGAAAGTCCTCTTATCCTCTTCAGATAAGTTCACTAGTCAGTGTTAGATAGCAATGTCCAGGTTGGTGTCCTGGATGTCTGTCATCTGTCCCCTAATCCTTCCTGTGCTCTTTGACACCCTTCCCTGTGCTCCAGTACACTGACCTGGATCAGTGTACTGATGCCTGCATCATCTGGTTTACCTGAGCCAGTGGTGGACACTGACAGGAAGTGTGGGCACAAGTCAAGGTGTTTAGCACTGCACCTGCAGATGCACGTTAGTGATATCTACATTTGTCCACAGAAGTAGCTCTTTCCTGTGTCTAGAGTTCTCACTGAGTTCCAATAATCATTTTCTTCCCTTGCACCTTCAGCACTAGAGGTGGCAAAGATTCCCCATTACCACACACCTCTGGGCACTTTATCATGTCACACCTTTGTAAAGAGCCCATTCATTAAACACTTGCCAATCAGCACTGCTTTTTTCTTTTTCTCTTTTTTCTTTGTAGTGCTAAGGGTTGAACCCGGGGCCTCGCTCATGCTAGGCAAGCACTCCACCACTAAAGCCACATCCCCAGCCCTCCAATTACCACTTGAAAGTGTCTCAACTTTCGGTCCCTCCACCACACCTACCATTAGGAACATGTCATGTGCGATTTCAATTGTAGTATGGACACAGATGTTTCAACACATTATTTTGAATTACACCAAGCTCCTTTGGCAGTGACAGAAAATAAAGTATATTGCCCACCTTTGTGGAAATGGCTTCAAATGGATTTGAATATAATTTTAATACATATGGCTATTCACTTCAATGTTTCCTTTCTAAAACTTTTCAAATAGGATTGTCTTCCTCTGTTAAAAGTAATTCAAGTTTTAATAATCACAATTAAGATGATACCAATAGTAGAAGTAAAGGTAATATAATAGTTATTGGCATATATGTAGCTCGGCACATGTTTTGCATATGTGTTTCCTACCTTATCCCCACAAAAGCCCCATATGATAGTTCACATTTTATTCCCTGATTTCACAGAGGTGAAAATTGAGTTCTACCGAAAGTCCTCTTCATGCACTTCAAAATTTAGGAAAAGACAGGATAAATTCAGATAGAGCCTTTTGAGTACAAATCTTTTAACTCTACCTCAGCATAAGAAATGTGGTAGTGAAAATCGAGGGATTAGGAGGTCAGTGGTATTACCTTCAATTTACACTTGTGTTAAGTTCATTTTAATAAATGCCCTTGGTCCTGGGTCAACTGTTTGCAAAGCAGATGGAAATTTCATTCTCAGTTCCTGCACTATTAGTCATTTTCTTAAAGGACAGCTGCTGGTTTCTGTGTTTACCTCAGTCTGTAATTCCGAAATCCTACGATAAGATCATTAACTTGTTGAGTGGACTGCAAAATAGACACTAATGGAATATAAAGTGATTCAAGAGTTTGGACTTCTCAGTTTTAGGATGGCAAGGAGTTGTATATTTAATTCACATTTATCAGCAAGAAATCTGAAGATGTTGACCATAGTTCTTTTCTTTTATTTTCCTTTTATTTCCTTCTTACTAATCTATTTTTCACTCTCAATTGTATAGGCCACATTGTATGAAAAACACATTTTGTTTCTACCTACAAAGTTAAGCAGGAGATTTCATATTTTTAATGTATGACTTATAGAAATTAAATACAATATTCAAGCTGGGAGTAGCGGCAAATGACTATAATACCACTAATTGGGAGACTCAGACAGGAAGACTCTAGGTTCGAGGCTAGCCCTTAGCAATTTAGTAAGACCCGCAGTAACTGAGCAAGACCCTGTTTCAAAATAAAATATAAAATCAGAATGGGGGTATAGCTCAGAAGTAGAATGACCTTGGGTTCAATTCTCACTACCACAAAAATAAATAAATAGATAAATAAATATAGTATTCAAACTGTGCTTGAAAAGTACAATTTTGCTGGGTGTGGTGGTGCTGGCCTGTAATCGCAGTACTTAGGAGGCTGAGACTGGAGGATCACAAATTCAAGGCCAGCCCCAGCAACTTAGTGAGTCCCTCAGCAACTTATCAAGACCTGTTTAAAAAAAAAAAAAGGTCTGGGGTGTAGCTCAGAGGTAGAATGTCTCTGGGCTCAATTCCCAGTTCTAAAAAAATATAAACATATAATTTTATTATATTTGAATCCCTGTTAATCATAGAATATAATAAGAATTATTTTCTAGCATCATTCTAGCATCACTATTCTATTTTTCACAAGACAAAATGGATAAACCCTTGGGGGAAAAATGTGTCCTTTGTTACATAATGAGAGTATAAACCTTTGGAAAAAACCCCTTTCCCCCTTTTCTTCTGATTTAGGTTTTTTCTTTGCCTTTCCGTTTCTTTGTTTGTAGCCAGTTTTGTGAAACTTAGAAATCTCTGGAAATTTTATAAAAGAATTCAACCAAGACTCTAAGATCTTATCTCTTGGGTTAAAAAAAATGCAACTCCACAAGTTATGTAGAAGTATAGTGACTTCTTCTTTGACAGAGAGTATTTTGTAATCCACTTTTTTTGGAAGCTAAGAAGAAAAACATGGTTTATTTTATTTTGTGGGAAACCAAATATAAGGAGGAGACAATCCTTCCTTTCACAGAATTCAGTTACAGGAGGAGGTTGATTGGTCGGTAAGTTGGTTGGTATGGAGAGGGGACCTATTCCTGCCATGCAAGGCTCTGGGTGGTCTTGTCCCCATATTTAAATGGAGTTTCTATTCTAGTAAAGGAGTTTAACACTCGCAAATATTACAGTGTGCAATATTAGTCTAGTAAAGTACAAGCAAAGTACTGATGGGGAGCAAAAGAGGAAGATGCTAAGTCCTAGCTGAGAGCACGGTGAAAGATTAGAACCTGGGGCATTTGAATTGACTTTTCTAAGAAAATGCTGAGAGAGGAGAGGTATTTTAAGAATATGAAATAAGTTTGCAAAAGATTGAGATAGCATGTCTTAGAGTGGTTTCAGAGACTAAGAAGCACAATGGTTTAATAGTTTAATGGGGGGGGGATTTGAGAGACACAGACAGGTAAGAGTTAAGTTAGAAAGGTAGATGGAATCCTGGACATGAAGAGGTGAAAAGTCATTGGTAGTCTGGCGAAATTCAAAATGTATTTTAGAGACTATTGCTTCCTTTTAATGTTTTACCAGGGTGAATAGAATGAAGTTATTGGAAAAACATGGGGAGAAAGAGTCAATAAGAAGGCTCTTGCAATGGTCTAAGGAAGCTTTAAGAAGAGAAACCCCCAAGCTTGGGCACTGGCAATGGAATGGGAGAGAGGAAGAATACAAAAGAGCATCTTGGAGCCGGGCGTGGTGGCGCACGCTTGTAATCCCAGTACTTTGGGAGGCGGAGACCGGAGGTTCCGGGTTCGCGGCCAGCCTCAGCGCGCATGCGCGCGCGCACGATCGATCGATCAATCGATCGATCTCTCTCCTCTCTCTCTGTCTCTCTCTCTCTGTCTCTCTCTACCTAGCGAGGCCCTCCGCAACTTCGTGAGACCCGGTTTCAAAAATAAAGCATAAAAAAAATAGGGCCGGGGGCATAGCGCGGAGGTAGAACGCCCCTGCGTTCAATCCCCGGCACTGCAAAAAAAAAAAAAAATAAATAAAAAAATAAAACCAAAAACAAAAGAGAATCTTGAAAGAAAAATGGCATCACTAAAGTAGTGATTTGATGTGGAAGGAGTAGGAGCTGCGGACAGCAATTTTAGTTTCTTTTGTTAATAAGTTCATTGGCAGAAATAGGTGCAGAAAAAGGTAAGGGGGTTTAGGATGGGAGACTGAATCTATATGTAGATTTATCTATATCACTATTTCCACCTCAATATAAACACAGAAAAGTTTGTATTTGTCTTCATGTATTTGTCTGAGAGATAGTAGGACATGCTGGGTAAGACTTAGTCCTTAACGTTGGAATCCTGCTTCCACTAATAACTAAACAGCTTAATTTCCCTTTGCCTCAGTTTCTTCACATATGAAATGAAGTTATAGAAACTATCTCATGGATATATTATGAAAATCAAATGAATTAATGTATGTAGAATTAATTTATGTAGCCTATCTATACTTCATGTTGTAGAAATATTAGTCATTATATTTCTATAAACCTGTATCTGTCTTTAACAATCATATTATATGAACTTGGGCCACAATATCATGTAACTTCTTTGTACATAAATTTACTAATGAATAAACTGAGTTTTCATTAGATAATTCCTAGTGTTCTATTTGCTCCATCACTTTTATCAACAAATAAATACCAAAAAACTAACTCTGTGCTAGGTGCTGAGAGCATGGTGGAGAGCAAAATAGCAATGGATACTGCTCACTTGGGCCTGGGAGTGGGTAGGGAAGAGGAGGAGGAAGATAGATATTAAAAACATAAACACAAAATTGTAAATATATAAGTACATAATTATTATCTATTTTAAAAGTTAATGGAATTAAGAGAAATCTATGAGAGAATATCAGGGAGATACCACTTAGGGTCCTGAGTAGATGTGGATGTAAGAGATTAGAGAAATCTTCTCTTTGGAGTCAAGGGCATGAGTAGGAATTAGTCAAGTAAAGAGTGTTAGTCAGGTAAAAAGTGAAAAAAGATGGGAACTCCAGGGAGTTGGAGCAGCTTGGCCAGTAGAGGTATCCATCCAAGTAATGGATGAGTATGTCTTCAGGGCAGAGTAAAAGAATGCTTTGAGATGGGGATGGGAACAATATTGGGTAGATACTATCTGACATGTCTAATCAGCCAAGATCAAGGGGAAGATCTTTCATCTAAGAGCACTTGAAGATCCTGCAGACTTTTGTTTTAGAGGAAGGAAGATAATATTTTTACTATAATAAGTACACATTAGACATATGCAAATATCTATAGGCATGTATTTCATTACCCTTTGGAGCCTTTTATTTTAATTTTCTTCACTCAATATTAAAAGTCCATTACTCTTGAACATTTGAAGTTAGCTCAGTTTTTAGTATTATAAGCTATTGAAAGTTTTTCCATTTAAAAAAGAAAAAAAAAAGGCCTTGAGATGGTGATGGTGCCAAGTGAGAGTTGAGAAAAGGTGTGGCTTTCCACCTCCCAGATTTACATTTCTATCATCCCTTTCCCACCCACTCTAAATAAACACAAGTTAAGCCATGTAATCACTATACAAATGCAACTTCAACACAAACCTATTAGCTATCTCTAATTAGCTATTATAGAAATTCCAATGGTCAAGAGAACTATTTAGTTGAGATGTCCAACATACTGCCTCCTAGCCAGTGTGGCCCACCTGAATCATTGTCTTTTATTCCCTTAATTATTCAGCATGCATAAAGTAGTGGTCCTCAGAGATCTTCCACTTGCCCTACCCACTGCTTCTGACTGAAGAGTTTAATCCCAGCCAGGTGTCATACTAGTAGGAGACACTCAATTATTAATAGAAATCAGTGCTGGGTATAATTAATGATACAGTTTTTAGCTTATCAATTAATGATACAGTTTTCAGCTTATCGGTGTAGATCCCAAAGGTTAAGGGCTCAAGCCCACAAGACCGTTCCACTTCAAATCCCAGTCAAAAGTCCTGGGCTCTCAGACTTCAGAATGACTGGCTACAGTTTGAGAGTTCCCACAACCCCTTCCTCAGGTTTGATAATTTGCTATAACAACTCACAGATCTCAGTGAAGCACTTTGTGTATTTTACCAGTTTGTTATAAAAGATATTATAAAGCATACAGCTGAATGGCCAGATGAAGAAGTACATAGGGCAAGGTCTGGAAGGGTCCCCAATATAAGAGCTTCTGTCCCCATGGAGTTGGGGTGCACCACCCTCCCAGCATGTCGATCTTTGACCAACCAAGATCTCCAAACCCATAGCTTAGAGGTTTTTGTAGAGGTTTTATCACATAGGTGTCACTAGTTCATTAACTTAATTTCCAGCCCTTATCTCCTCAGAAGATGAGGGCAGCAGGTGGGGTTGAAAGCCCCAAGGTTCTAACCATGGTTTGGTCATTATGATAACCAGCTCCCTTCATCTTAAAGCTGTCTACTTCACCAAAAATTGCCTTATTAGAACCAAAGATGTTCCTATCACCAAAGAAATGCCAAGGGATTTAAGAGCTCTGTATAGAAGCTGTGCGTTGGTGGCGCACGCTTGTAATCCCAGTACTTTGGGAGGCGGAGACCGGAGGATCAGGGTTCACGGCCAGCCTCAGCTCTCTCGCTCTCTCTCTCTATCTGTCTGTCTGTCTGTCTGTTTCTCTCTCTCTCTCTCCTTAGTGAGGCCCTCCACAACTTCGTGACACCCGTTTTCAAAATAAAGTATAAAAAATAGGGTCGGGGGTGTAGTGTGGAGGTAGAACACCCCTGCGTTCAATCCCCAGTACCACACACACAAAAAAAGAGCTCTGTATAAGAAATTACTATTACTCTCATCATTCAGGAAATCACAAGGTTCTTAAGATCTCTATATCAGGAACTGGGATCAGAGATAAAAGATTGGAACAAAAGATGCTCCCAGTATCCTATCACTCAGGAATTACATGGAATTTTGGAGTCGTGTGTCAGTAACTGGGAGCAATGAAGATAGCACATAGTATAAAAAATCATCTATAGATCTCCTGTCAGTTGTATCAAGATCACCTAAATTAAATTATAGTAATGTAATTGATTAGTATATTAGCCTAATATATCAATTTGATTATATTAGTTTAATTATAATCAAAATAATGATAAACTAAATTAATATAATCAAATTAATATATCTCAACTGCTATTCAGGTTAAAGGACAGCATCTTCATGTATTCCCTCAGAGCTTAGACCAAGGGCAATCTCATGAGATCCATACATATTGCCCCTTCTGAATGGAGTATTAGTAAGCATAGAAAGTAGAAACTGGAATAAGCACATGACTAGGCATAGAAGAGATGTGAGTCCAGTAAATTACTATTTTGTCTAAAAAATCCACCATCTGGATGTTGTGTCAGCTGCATTATCTCTCTAATTTACATTTTCTCCTCTCAGTAGACAAGGATATATTAAGAAAGAAAAAAAATCCATTGTTTCTTCTAAAAATCCAGTTTAGAATGCTTATCTCTGGAACCTGTCATCTATACATAATCTCTTCTTAGATACCAAAATGAAGAGTTTTCTCTAGCCAGGCGTGGTGGTGCACGCTTGTAATCCCAGTACTTTGGGAGGCAGAGACTGGAGGATCCAGGTTCGCGGCCAGCCTCAGCTCTCTCCCTCTCTCTCTCTCTCTACTTAGTGAGGCCCTCTGCAACTTCGTGAGACCCGGTTTCAAAAATAAAGTATAAAAAATAGGGCCGGGGGCGTAGCGTGGAGGTAGAACGCCCCTGCGTTCAATCCCCGGTACCGCAAAAAAAAAAAAAAAAGAGTTTTCTCATCAGTGTTCCCACAGAGCATAGAATTAATCTTTCAACATTCAGAAATCAAAGTCAAAATTAAAATAAAATCTGTTAGATTTATGTCTCACTGCAGTTAAGAATTTCATACTGAAGGTGAGTTGAACATGATTTTTTTTAGATGTTCAAAAGCTAAAAATCAACCTATTGATATTGTTGTTATATAACATTTAGAAATGAAATAGTTAAAAATACAGATTACTTTTTTAACAATATGAGGGAACAGATGATATGAAGAACTTAACAACTGGAAAATACCTAAATGCTGGATAGCAACAGGCTTTTAACTGAATAGCAGAGCTTGTAAGAAAGTAAAGGAGATCTGCAAAGTTCAGAGGAGGAGGAAGAGCAGGAGAAGAAGGAGGACACAGAGGAGGAGAAGGCAGCGGAGGTGGAGGAGGAGGAGGAGGAGAAGGAGAGCTAGGACAAGAAACAAGAATGCTAAAAAGCTGAGACTCATGATGACTTAAGGACATTTTGAGGATTAATAGGCATAAGAGAAAATGGGAGACTAGACCTTGGGCCTGCACAAGAGTACATGTAAATCTCAGACGTCTGCATCAAGTGGGGCCTGAACACGCCAGGAATAAAATCTACCTGCCAGCAAAGAGAAATGCCACAAGTCTGACTGTCTTCATCTAATCTTCAAAGAGAAAGTAAAAGTAATACTAAAAGTAAGAGTCTCTCTGAGAATTTTTAAGCATAGGTTCTTTTTACATGGACTTGTGGTTCAAACCCTTAGCACATACCTTGTGGTGTGGTGGTTCAAACCCTTAGCACATAAATAAAAATAGTCTTTTGTAATTACCCCCTAACCTCTGACAGAAGCAACTGTAAATATACCCATGGAGGAAAGCTTCCTCAAGGATTCTCAAAATTAGTCTAATATAAGCTAATAATATGGAAAGTTTACTAACTAAAGGGGCCAAAACCACAATAAACTGGAAAAATGGAAAGAAACAAGAAATACAAACAAATATACAAATAAAAAAAAACTGTGTTTGACTCCCAAATGGTTTAGGTTTTGAAATTATCATGTACAGAATAACAAATAAGCATATTTAATATTTTTAAAATTAATGTATAAAGGTCTTTTACACTACTAATACAGACCAGATAGATTTTTCAAATAATAAAATAGGGTTTCTTGATATTAATATATATAAAGTATATAATATATATCTTACTTATAAATATATATACATGATATTTGAAAGTAAAAAAATAGATGAGCTAAACCACCCATAAGACACACTTAGGAACATAATAAGTTTAAATATACATTTAAAGAAATTAGCCACACTATAATATAGAAAGATAAGGATGTCGAAAGCACAAGCAAAAATATTTAGCATTTGACTAGCTCAAATTATAGAATACATCAAAAAGTTATAAAAAACAGCTGGGTGTGGTATGCATACCTGTAATCCCAGTTTTTGGGAGGCTGAGACAGGAGGATTGCAGGTTCGAAGCCAGCCTCAGCAACTTAGGAAGACCCTGTTTCCAAATAAAAAATGGGGCTTGGGGTTTAGCTCAGAAGTAGAAAACCCCTGGGTTCAATCCCCAGCACTGTACACATATGCACAAAAGTAAAAAAAAAAAAAAAAAAAAAACAAGGAAAGCAATATTCAGAGTTAGTAGCTAAGAATACTTCAGAATCATTGAAAAGCATTGATCCTTAGATTCAGAAAGCATAATATATACCAGTAAAGACAAAGAAATTAAGACCTAGATACTTGTTTTTTCTTTTTCTTTTCTTTTTTTTTTTTTTGGTGATACCGGGGATTGAACCCAGCATTCTACCTCAGGGCTACACCCCCAGCCTTATTTTTTTTCTTTATTTTGAAACAGGGTCTCACTAAGTTGTGGAGGGCCTCACTAAGTAGCTGAGGCTGGCCGCGAACCTGGATCCTCTGGTCTCAGCCTCCCAAGTACTGGGATTACAAGCGTGCGCCACCACACCCGGCTCAACACACCTAGAGGCTTAAACAGACCAACTTTATAGTAGTCAAAGAGAAAAGGCAGATGATATACAAATAAATGGCAATCAGATTAATAGCATATTTCTCAATTGTAATAGGTATAAGAACTTCTCAAAAGTGCTTAGATAAAATGACTTTCAACACATATTTACATACCCAGAAAGTTGTTTCAAGAGTGAGAGTAAAATAACACAAGTTCAGATTAAAACAGAGTAAACCTATAATCAATGGGTTCTTTCTAGTTTATTCAAGGAGAAAAATAATTGAAATAATTTTAGAAAGAGATATATAATACAAGAAAATTTGGTGATAGAAAAAATAAATACAACATGGGGGAGCTGTTTTTGTCTTGTATCTTTCCTTGATTTAAAATAAACTTTCATATTTCTAATAAAAAGAGAAATAGATACAAGTAAGTCTAAATATATAGGACTGTATAAAATAATATTTGTGCATTAAACAAGATAAAGTAAATAAATAGAAAACAATAGTAGGCAGGATGAGAGGCAGAAGATCAGAGTATGGATACATGCTCCATCGTGGATGAACCTCAAGAATATTATGCCAAGTGAAGCAAGCCAGATTCTAAAGACTACATATTTGCACGACTCCACTTATGTGAAACCTCCATAAAAGACACCCCAGGAGAACGGTGGTTTCTTGCATGCAGCCGAGGGTAGGAATAGAGATGGAGTGCAAATGGCAACAAAGGATATTTTGGGGGTGATGAAAAAGTTCTAAAACCAGATTGATGCCGGGCGTGGTGGCGCACGCTTGTAATCCCAGTACTTTGGGAGGTGGAGACCGGAGGATCTGGGTTCGCGGCCAGCCTCAGCTCTCTCTCTCTCTCTCCCTGTCTCTTTCTCTCTCTCTCTCTCTCTCTACCTAGTGAGGCCCTCTGCAACTTCGTGAGACCCGGTTTCAAAATAAAGTATAAAAAATAGGGCCGGGGGCGTAGCGTGGAGGTAGAACACCCCTGCGTTCAATCCCCGGTACCTCAAAAAAAAAAAAAAAACAAAAAAACAGATTGATTGCATAAGTCTGTAAATTTAATAAGAATCATTGGATTTTACTGTTATAGACTGAATATTTTCATTACTCCCAGTTTCAAATGTTGAAATCCTAAGCCCCAGTGTGAGTGGATGGGGCCCGGGGAGGTAATTAGGCCAAGTTTATCCAGCCTTCATGTATGAGATTAGTACCCTTATAAAAGAGATTCTCTCTGCTGCAGTCTCAAGCTACAAGGAGAAATCTTCAGTCTGTAGCCCACGAAAGGGCCCTTACCATGCAGGCAGCCTGATTTGGACTTTCAGCCTCCAGAAATTCAAGAAATATAGTTCTCTTGTTTATAAGCCACCTGGTTTATGGTAGTTTATTATAGCAATCCAAACTGGTCAAGGTATTTATACTTAAACTAACTTAAAGGAGAAAAAATATAAGATCATCTCAATACAGACATGAAAAGTTATATAAAATACAATAAACTATTCATGATTTTTTAAAAATTCAAACAAATTAGAGATAAAAAATATCTTTTACTGGATTAAGGGTATTTATTAATCCTTAAATAATATTCACTGTGGAAACTTTAGCAGCCTTCACTTTAAAAATCAAAAAGGAAGTAAGATGTCCATTTCTATTCAATGTTACAATGCGGGCCCTAGCCAGGCCAGAATTTCAAGACACAGGAATAGAAGTTTTAGGTATTGGAAAGGAAGAAAACTAAATTGTCCTCTGATTAAATTATTGTATACATAGAAAAACAAAAGGTATCTCCAGAAAAATAAATGAAATTATTAAGAAAGTTCTCCCAGTGTGGTGGCGCATGCTTGTAATCCCAGTATTTGGGAGGCTGAGACTGGAGGATCCGGGTTCGTGGCCAGTCTCAGCTAATTAGCGAGGCCCTCCTCAACCTAGTGAGACCCTGTTTCAAAATAAAGAATAAAAATATTGGGCTGGGGGCGTAGCCCGGAGGTAGAGTATCCCTGGGTTCAATACCCAGTACTGCAAAGAAAAAGAAAGTTCAACAAAGTTGCTAAGTTAAAACCCAAAAATATATTGAATTTCTATATACCACCAAAAATGTATAAATGGATTTTAAAAATGCATTAAGTATGTAAACGTAAAGTAAACTCTAAACCACTCCTGAATATGAGCAAAATATCATATGGTCACAGGCACTTCTTCTCTCAACAATGTTCTTTTAACATCACAGCTGTATTTATATTTGTGAAAGCTCATAATCCTTGTTTAGCATTTTTTTGTAAAGTAAAGATTTAAGAGACTAGTAGAGTAGAGTAGCCTGGTTTGAGAGAACATTTTATCCTCCTTCCCCCTCATTCTATTCAGCCATACACCCTGGAAGAGATCAGCAGAAAATTAAGAAGTTAGAAGTTTACATTTATCTTTGAAAACCTACCAGAAAAAGATGCTTTGGAGGAGGTATTGGGGATTGAACCCAGGTGCATACTATATCTCTGACTTATACCCCCAACTCTTTTTATTTTTTATTTCCAAACAGGGTCCTTGCTAAGTTGTTAGGCCTCAAACAGAATCCTTCTGTCTTAGCCTTCCAAGTACTGGGGTTATAGGTGTGCACCACTATGCCCAGCCTCCAAAATGCTTTTTATAATTGCTCTTCAGAGGTCTCTTCTGCTCTCATTATTGAACTATAATTACATCGCATTTTACAAAATTCTACATCACAAGTCAGACCAGACCTTTTTGGCATGAAATGATTCTCAACTCTTCATGGACTAAAAAGTGCAAAGTGCAAAAAAAAAAATCAGATTCATTGTACTTCTCTTCATGACTCCATCTACCTTAGTTCCTTCCATGCAAAAGCACCTGTTCCAAGGACCTGATTTCTTTAAATCATCAGCCAAGATGTCAAATTAAGCAAGTCTAATGGAAAAATACATTCACATTACAAATACTATATTACAACCTTCTTGGGAGCAGGTTCACTTTTATATTTGTAGAGACTACAGTACCTGCACAAATGGGCACTGGCAAAATGTGTGTGGAATATGTGGAATTAAGTATAAAATACAAAAGGTCTTTCCCTTACTCCTATACCCCTCTCAAACAAAACTTTATCTCACAGAGTGAATACTTCGCATGACTAGGTAAACCAGCATTAAAATCCATAATTTTGTAAAAGCCAGCATGAGCACGGAGCATGAAGGAGTGTAACCATGCTGGTATCCGTGTTCCTTGCTCAACACGGATACTCTGGCCCTAACAGCTATGACTTCCCTTCTCTGGGTCTCTTGGTTTCAATATATATAAATGAAATTATTAAGAAAGTTCAACAAACTTGCTAAATTAAAACACAAAAACATATTGAATTTCTATATACCACTAATAGTGATTGGCAGGGGCTGTGCGGGGAGACGTGAGGGAGGAATGGTGTTATTGTTTATTACTTCAGGGTTTTAGTTCTGGAGATGGATAGTGGTGATCATTGTATAATAATGGTAATGTAATTAATGCTAATTAACTATGCAGTTAATGACTAAAATGGTAACTTTAATGATTATTTCACCACAACTAAAAAAAACCTTCAGGAATATAGAACAAATTATCTTGTGTTTCATTCTAAAATGCATTTATTTCTCTTTCTCCAACGTAAGAATAAAAATCTTGTGTATGGCATCAGTTGGAGAGAGAGTGGTAGGGGGGCATTTCTTGAGTTACTCAAATAAAAGGAAGTAGAATACTTCTGAGTAAACTGAAAGTAAGCTGAGTATTTTTAGTTTTTGTTTGTTTGTTTCCCAGCCTCTGGAACACTAGAATTCACTGCCACATTCATATTCTTGGCTGAGGGGCTAACATTTTCCTCAGGGGAAGTACCAGCCATGATGAGGGTACCAGTCATTGGTTTTGCAGACAATTAGTGAACTAACATGCCTGCAATGGCTGTTTTTCCAGAGGGATTTAAGAAAAGAAATTGTCTAATTTTGTCTAAGGACAAACAAACACCAGTTGTTTTTATATGCTGACCACTGATCTAGTTTTAGTTGTATGTCATGGTAAAACAGATATGTCATTCTACTCTCATGCCCTGTTAGCAACAGTACAGGATGCATTATTGATAATAAACATAAATAACATGAAAGGTTTTTTAATCAGGTGCAAACACTTCCCTCAGAAAATTCTGACCTCTTAACCAAGGACATTAATGGGTGTGTGAACTTTGCTGTTTACTGGTGACTTTCTTATTTTCCCATTTTGGCTTTGCTACCACTGCATTTCAATTACGTTACTCATAGCCCTCAACATCATAATCTTTT
Source organism: Glis glis (assembly GCA_004027185.1). Classification (NCBI taxonomy): domain Eukaryota; kingdom Metazoa; phylum Chordata; class Mammalia; order Rodentia; family Gliridae; genus Glis; species Glis glis. The sequence goes on from PVJS01002606.1 coordinate 14,234, forward strand.
TGCAGAAATCCACAGATCAATCCACATGGCACTTAGCTTTATGCTTCCCCTGCCCAAAGAAAACAGCATGCAGAGTGCAGCCGTGCTGCTTAATAAACCACTCGATAATCAAAACAGTTTATGTAACCAGAATCGCAGGCAAGGCTTTTCGATATAATTTATCCCAAACTTAACTATTCTTTTGCTAATTTGTAAGCATTTCTCCCCCCTAGGTTTCTGAATTGAAGATAAAGTTAAGTTCCCTTTCTTTATGATAATAGATATGTATCACTCAAAGCTAAACCCAGGGAGCAAACCACATGACTATTATGCAATAAGGGCTTTATTGGAATTACACAGTACTTGGAGAAGGTAGAGAAGGAGAGGTTAAAAGGCAGAGGAGGGACATCAGAGAAAAGTCACTACCCTTGAAGCACTGACGCCTACAAGAACAAGAGGAAAGTCAGGCAGGACCGGCTTCTGGAGAGAAGCTGCAGAAAGGAACCCTGCATGGGCACGATGGTGGGCCTGGGGCTTGGGGGTGGGCAGCACTGATACCTGGAGGAAGCGGTGGCTCTGGGAGGCACCTCTAGCTATGACCATGCTAACCTGAAGTGAGCAATGGTCTCTGAGCGTTTGCCTTCAGAGCTTCCGCAGAGCCATGTTGACACCGTGCAAGCCCTAAACAACAGTGTCTGTCATCATAGTCAATATATTTACCGTTGGAAAAAGCTCTTGAGCTGCCCCAGAGAGACGCTGAACCAGAGTTGGTAAATCACCAAATGTTCCAGAACTACCATGTAGGTGAATTCCTAGCATCGACCTGCTGCCTGCTGCCCAGTTTCCAGGGAGTCACCAGGACTGGGTTGAGCACCAGGCAGTTGGCCTGGATGGAAAGTGTACTCAGTAGGACAGGGCTGTAATTATCACCTGAGACCATAGCATATGTTGGAGACTTTAATGTAGATTTCAAGCAAGGCCCTGAGATGGGAGCCAAGGAGAGGAGAGCCAAACAAGCCCCAGGTAGGGTAGGGTAGGGTGGGGTGTCTAGGGTAGGAACACATCTTCATTGTGTTCCGCCAAAATCACTCTTGTCTGAGGTTGGTTTTTATGGGCAGAACTGAGACTCCCGCCTCATTCTTTTATTTTTTAACATATATATAACATGTACATATAATTTTTTTTAATTGGTGCATTGTAATCATACAACTTGATGGGTTTCAGGGTGATAGAAGTATACATGCACACCATGGTCAATTAGCCCTCCCCCAATTCCCACTCTCATTCCCTCCCCCTTCCCTCTTTTTCATGCTCAGCATATTAGTTGACTGGTATATTTGCATATGTACATCCTGTGCATTAGGGTGTTTCCCTCTTCCCCCTCCCATCTCCCTCAGTTAGGTCGCCTTCTTTACTCATCTGGGGTTTTCTCCATCTTTGTCTGGACTCGCTCCTATGCCCTATTCACCCTAACTTCTGCATATCAGGGAAAGCATCTGACTTTTCACTTTTTGTGACTGACTAATCTCACTAAGCATAATATTCTCTAATTCCACCCACTTTGCTGCAAATAACGAAATTTTGTTCTTCTTGATGGCTGCATAAAATTCCATTGTGTACATATCCCATAGTTTTGTAATCCATTCATCTGTTGACAGGCATCTTGGCTGGTTCCATAGTTTGGCAATTGTAAATTGTGCAGCTATAAACATAGATACGCATGCATTGGTCTGGTAATTTGGTTTCCATTCTTTTGGGTAGATACCTAGAAGTGGTATTGCTGGGTCATAAGGTAGGTTCATTCCCAATCTTCTAAGGATCCTCCACACTGTTTTCCAAAGTGGTTGCACTAATTTGCAATCCCACCAACAGTGTATTAGGGTTGCTATTTCTCCACATCCTCGCCAGTATTTGTTATTGTTTGTGTTATAATGATTGCCATTCTAATAGGGGTTAGGTGAAATCTCAGGGTAGTTTTGATTTGCATCTCTCTGATTGCTAATGATGCTGAGCATTTTTTCATACATTTATTGGCCATTTGTATTTCTTCTTTTGTGAAGTGCCTATTTAGTTCACTTGACCATTTTTTGATTGAGTTGTTTGTAATCTTAGTGGTGAGTTTCTTCAGTTCTCTATATATTCTAGATATTAGTCCTCTATCAGAGAAGTAGCTGGCAAAAATCTTCTCCCATTCTGTCAGCTCTCTGTTGAGGTTTTTTATAATTTCCTTTGCTGTGCAGAAGCTCTTCAGTTTAATGCAATCCCACATATGATTCTCTTTTTAACGTCTTGTGCCTTTGGGGTCTTGTTGAGGAAGTTTTTGCCTGTGCCTATGTGTTGAAGAGTTGGACCTATGCCCTCTTCAAGCAGCTTCAAAGTCTCTGGTCTAATTTCCAGGTCTTTGATCCATTTTTAATTGACTCTTGTGCAAGGTGATAAAGTGGGGTTTATTTCCATTTTTCTGCATGTGGTTAACCAGTTCTGCCAACACCATTTGTTGAAGAGGCTATCATTTTTCCAGTGTATGTTTTTGGCTCCTTTGTCAAAAATTTATTGGCTGTAAGAGTGTGTATTTGTTTCTGAGTCTTCCATTCTGCTCCATTTGCCTATGTATCTGCTTTTGTGCCAATACCATGCTGTTTTTATTACTATGGTTTTGTCATATAGTTTGAAGTCAGGTATTGTGATGCCTCCTGTATGGTTCTTGTTGCTGAGAACTACCTTGGCTATTCTGTTTTTTTTTGTTGTTGTTCCAAATGATTTTAAGGTCTGATTTTTCTATGTCTGTGAAGAATGACCTTGGTAATTGAATGGGTATTGCATTGAATCTGTAGATCACTTTTGGAAGAATGGCCATTTTGATGATATTTGTTCTGACTATCCAAGAGCATGGGAGGTCTTTCCATCTTCTAAGATCTTCTTCAATTTCTCCTTTCATTGTTTTATAATATTCCTTGTAGAGGTCTTTTACATCCTTGGTTAGGTTTATTCCTAAGTATTTTATTATTTTGGGGGATATCGTGAGTGGAAATCTTTTCTGGATTTCATTTTCAGTGGATTTATGGTTAGCATATAGAAAAGCTTCTGATTTTTTAAGATTGATTTTGTATCCAGACACTTTTCTGAATTTGTTGATCAGTTCTATGAGCCTTTTGGTTGAGTTTGTTGGGTCTTCAAAGTATAACATCATGTCATCTGCAAATAGAGAGAGTTTCATTTCTTCTTTACCTATTTGCATGCCTTTTATTTCCTTCTCTTGCCTTATTGCTCTGGTGAGAGTCTCTAGTACTATATTGAAAAGGAGTGGTGACAGTGGATATCCTTGTCTTGTTCCTGTTTTTAAGAGGAACTCTCATAGTTTTTCCTCATTCAACATGATGTTGGCTGTGAGCCTATTGTATATTGCCTTTATGATGTTGAGGTACGTTCCTTCTATTCCGATTCTCTGCAGTCTTATATGAATGGGTGTTGGATTTTGTCAAATGCTTTTTCAGCATCTATTGAAATGATCATGTGATTTATGTTTTTAGTTCTGTTTATGTGGTGGATTACATGGATTGTTTTTCGTATGTTGAACCAGCCCTGCATCCCTGGGATGAACACCACTTGGTCATGATGTATGATTTTCGTGATATGGTCTTGAATGCATGTTGCTAGTATTTTGTTTAGAAGTTTTGCGTCTAAGTTCATCAATAATATAGGTCTGTAGTTTTCTTTTCTTGAGCTGTCTTTATTTGGTTTTGGTATTAATGTGATGTTGGCTTCATAGAACGTATTTGGGAGAGTCCCGTTTCTTTCTATTTCACAGAATAGATTGAGGAATATTGGGATTAGTTTTTTGTTTATAAAGGTTGCATAAATTCACCTGGGAAACCATCTGGACCTGGGCTTTTCTTTGATGGTAGCTCTTTATTGCTGCTTCAATCTGTTTAATTGCTGTTGGTCAATTTAAATTTTCTATATCTTCTTTCTTCAACTTAGGAAGGTTGTATGTGTCTAGAAATTTGTCAATTTCTTCTAGGTTTTCCATTTTGTTGTTGCATAGTTTTTCAAAGTAGTTTCTGGTAATCCTCTGGATTTCCATTCTGTGGGTGGTAATATCACCTCTTTCATCTCTTATTTTAGTAATTTGGATTGATTCTCTCTTTCTTTTGGTTAGGTTGGCTAGTGGTTTATCTATCTTGTTTATTTTTTCAAGGAACCAACTTTTGGCTTTATTGATTTTTGAATTGTTTTCTTTTTATTCTCTACTTCATTGATTTCTGCTCTGATTTTAATAATTTCCTGTCTTCTACTGGCTTTGGGGTTAGACTGTTCCTATTTTTCAAGGGCTTTGAGGTGTGTCAGGTTATTTATTTGGTGATTTTCTGTTCTTATGTGGGCACTCAGTGCTATGAATTTTCCTCTTAATACTGCCTTCAGGGCGTCCTAGAGATTTTGATATGTTGTGTCTCTGTTTTCGTTTGTTTCTAGGAATTTCTTAATTTCTCCCCCTATTTCTTCTCCGACTCATTCCTCATTCAGCAGAGTGGTGTTCAGTCTCCATGTGTTTATGTGGTTTCTCTGGGTCTTCTTAGAGTTGGTTTCTAGTTTCATTCCATTATGGTCTGAAATGACGCAAGGGATTATGTCACATTTTTTAACTTGCTAGTACTCACTTTGTGGCCTAGGATATTGTCTATTTTAGAGAACGTTCCATGAGCAGCTAAAAAAAAATGTGAATTCAGCTGTAGTTGGGTGCAATATTCTGTATGTGTCTACTAGGTCCATTTGGTTTATGATGTTCCTTAGGTCTGAGGCATCTTTACTGGCCTTTTGTCTTGAAGATCAATCTAGTGGTGTGAGAGGTGTGTTGAAGTCTCCCAATATTATTGTATTGGGATCTATGTGTGATTTAATGTCACGAAGATTTTCTTTTATGAAAGTGGTTGCACCTATGTTTGGGGCATAAATGTTGGCTATTGTTATCTCCTCTTGTTGGATTGTTCCTTTTACCAGTAAGAATTGTCCTTCTTTGTCTCTTCTGATAAGTTTAGGTTTGAAGTCTAATTTGTCTGATATCATAATTGCTACTCCTGCTTGTTTTCGAGTTCCATTACCATGAATTAACTTGCTCCATTCCTTCACCTTTAGTTTGTGCACATCTTTACTTGTAAGGTGTGTTTCTTGCAGGCAGCATATAGATGGATTGTGCTTTTTAATCCATTTTTCCACCTTATGTCTTTTGATCGGGGAGTTGAGGCCATTTATATTCAGTGTGATTATTGACAGATGGGTTTTCATTCCTAACATTTTGAGATGTAATTTCTGTTTGAGGTAGTGTTTGTTCTTTGCCTAGTTGTTTGTTTGATGGAAATCACTGTTTCTCTGGTTCTGGCATTTCCTAATTATTTCTTCTTTTTAATTAATATCTTTGAGTATTTTCTCTAGTGCTGGTTTGGAAGACATAAAATCTTTCAGCTTCTGTCTGTCATGGAAGGTTCTTATTTCCTTGTCAAATTTGATAGATATCTTTGCTGGGTACACAAATCTTGCCTGGAAGTTGTTTCCTTCCAGAGTTTGGAGGATGTCGCTCCAGGCCCTCCTGGCTTTCATGACTTGGTTTGGAAGGTCGGGAGTGATTCTTATTGGTTTGCCTCTGAATGTTACTTGGTCTTTTACTCTCGTTGCCTTTAGGATTCTCTCCTTGGCCTCTACATTAGTCAATTTGATTATTATGTGGCATGGTGAACCTCTTCTCTGATCCTGTCTATTAGGGGTCCTATATTTTTCCTGTACCTGTGCGTCGACCTCTTTGTCTATGTTTGGAAAATTTTCTAATATTAATTCTCTGAATAGATTATTGATTCCTTTGGTTTCAGTTTCTATTCCCTCTTCTATACCTATTATTCTTATGTTTGCTCTTTTAAGATTGGCTGAGATCTCTTCAGTGTCCAATTCATGCTGCTGAATTGTTTTTTGTAAATTGTATACTATGCATTCATTTTTGGAGAAGTCATCTTTTAAGAGTGAGATTATGTTTTCCATGTGGTCTAGTCTATTGTTGATGGTATGTATTGATGCCTTCATTTCAATTATTGCATCCTTCACTCCCTTCAGAGCTTCTTTTTGATTCCTCTTCAGGGTGTCAGATTCTTAGTTTATTTGATCTTTCATTTATTTCAGACTCTCTCTGAATTCTTTTTGGAAATCCTGTATCATTTCTACTATTAAAGTTCTGAATTGTCCTTCTGGCAGTTTATGCACTTCTATGTTGACGGGTTCTATTGTTGTGGGGTTGTGGGAGCTCATTGTTTCTTTGCCCTCCTTCCTTTTCATGCTTTCAGGTTTCTTATGTTTATACCTTTGTTGCTTTTGGTAGCTCTCTGTCTCTCACTCTGTAGGTTTCCTATGTCTAATCTCTCTCCCCTTATAGTTTCTTATTCTGGAGGTTGATAGTTGCTACTAGGTGAGCCTTAAAGGTGAATAGCCTTTACTGAATGGTTTGTTCTCATTTGCTTCATCCATTTGCAGGCCCAATTCTTGGTCTCCTTCAGTGATTGGGACCCTTGACTGGTGCCTCTTACTACTTGTACAGGCAACCAGTGCTGCTACTGCCCCTCTCACTGCAAGTGTGGGTCTCCGCGTTCTCCACTTGGGCTGTCCCTATGTCTCTCTCTGTCTGCATCTATGGCAGGTGTCACTAGCAGGGGGACCCGGGCTTGTGTCTCTCTTTGCCTACAGAAGTGGCAGATGTTGCATTGACCTTATTCTGTGCAAACTTGGAACTCTATGTTTTCCACAGAGAATGCTTGATTGGTCCATTTTTTCCCCAGGTACCACAACTGTATGTCCTCTGGCAAGCTCTGGGGACTCTATAAGGGTGCTGCAACCCATGGCTGCAAGTCTGTCCCACCCAAATGTCGCCAGGGACTGTCTGCTTATCCATGCATCTACCGTGTCCCACAGCAGACCCCACTCCCACCTCCATCGGGGCAATCCACACAGTCTCAGACCCCACGAGTCCCTTTTGCCATGCTGGGTGGTCTACCCCTGGGGCAGCTCGTTGACTTAGGGTCTCAATGAGTGCTGGTCTTAATCTCTAGGAGAAGGGTGGGCTCAGCTGCTGCCGCAGGTTCTGGTCAGACCTCCGTGCACTGGGGACTCTGCCAAGCGTGGATCAAACTGTTGCTCACTTTTGTCGCTGTTGCTCTGCACTTGCTGGTTTCACAACAGGTCCCTGGTTTCTTTGTTGGTGGCCTGTAGAAACCGCAATGCCGGTAGCCGCCGGCGCGGTCTGACCAAGATGGTGCCGCTGCCGCTTCTGCCAACGCAGCAGTTCGGGAGTGAGTTGCCACTTGCCTTCACTGCTGCTATTCTGAAGTGGCTGGATTCACAACAAGTTGCTGGTGTCTCCGTTGGTCTTGTGTGGAAGCCACAATGCTGGTAGCCCCAGTAAGGTCCTACCAAGATGGCACCACTGCAGCTACTGTTGCTGCTGCCATTTGGTCTCTTTTGAGTGTCCCACCTCATTCTTTATCATCACACCTCCATGCTCTCTCACCCCCTATCACTTCCCCACTCTCTCTACCTTTGTCTTTCACCCCAGCTCTACCCCTCCACCTTTGAAACCAACTGTCTCTCTCTTCCTCTTCTATTACTGTCCCTCTATCTCCCCATCCAAGTCAGCCCCCCCTTCACTGTCATAATTTCTCTCACTCTATCATTCTCCTCATCACTCTCTCTAGTTATTTTGACATCCTGACAGGATTGGCATTATTTTCTTCCTGGTCTGAAAAAAAAATTCCTTCTTTCTGTCTCCTCCTCTCCTCCTCCTCCTCCTCCTCCTCCTCCACCTCCTCCTTGTCCTCCTCCTCCTACATTTTCTTCTCCTCCTCCTCCTCCTTCACTCTCCTCCCCCCTTGTATTCCAGGTCTCAGCTAAAAGAGTCATGTCTTTGGAGAGATTTTATCTAGAACCACCTTAAATGAAGTATGTACTTCTCTTTCTGTCCCAATATTCTTTCCCTATCACTGCATTTTTTCCACATTCTTCATGGCACTACCACAACTTAAAGTGATGTGTGTGTGTGTGTGTGTGTGTACTTTTTGTGGCTTTTTTCTCCCACATTCTGAACTGTAGCTCCCAGAAGGCTAGGCAGTTCCTTTTATTCACCTGCATGCACTCAGCAACTAGCACAGTACCTAGCACATAGGAGATGCTAATTAAAGTCTTTCTGAATGAATAAATGAGTGAATGAATAAGAAATGAATGAATGAATGGACTCTGTTAGATTTTTACAGTCTTTTAAAACTGAAATCTTAAATAAAGCTATCTGAATAATTTTTTAAGTGCCTAAACCTATTATAATTTCCCATTTTGATTTTTTTTTTGTGGTACTGGGGATTGAATGCAGGGGCATTCTACCTCTGCGCTACGCCCCCGGCCCTATTTTTTATGCTTTATTTTGAAACTGGGTCTCACGAAGTTGCGGAGGGCCTCACTAAGGAGAGAGAGAGAGAGAGAGACAGGGAGAGAGAGAGAGAGAGCTGAGGCTGGCCACGAACCCGGATCCTCCGGTCTCCGCCTCCCAAAGTACAGGGATTACAAGCATGCGCCACCTCGCCCGGCTAATCCCATTTTGATTTTTGAGATCACTTGTAGGACATAGGGAAACATACATAAAATAGTCAACAAGTAGCTTTAATGGGACAGACATTGCCATAGTTAGCAGGGATCCCAAATTAATACACCAGTGGAGGGGGAAGCTAACGAGGAAAACGGAAGCCTTAGGCACTATACTAGAAAAGAATTGAGTCTGGTATGGGTTAAAGAAAGCCAGAAACCTGGGAACAGGGCAAAACAAATTGGGGAAAGAACACTGAGATTTAGCAATAGAAAAAAATTAAACTTGCCTTTATAAACCCATCAAATCTTGATGTAGTGATTCTTTTGAAAAGGATTAGAATATTGAATACTCAAAGGCATATTGTGGTTATTGACAGTTTATTAGCAATCTACCAATAGAGCCATTAATAAACTGCAAATTACAATTAATTGGGGAGATATTGCTATGCATGTGGCTTACAGACAATTTACTAATATTTTTAGTAATCCATAGAAAGAAGTGCTTGAAATGTTTCATGTGTGTTATAAATCAGGTAGCCCCAATATTACAGGTAACATGAAAAACACTCAAAATGAATAGAAACTTAAAAGAATATACTTTTAAAAATCTGTAAATATATATAAACTAAATAATTGTGTGTGGGGGGGTACATGCACTATTTTACTTTTGGGGGATTTAAAAAGTAAAATTTAAAATATTTAATAAATCTATGGAAATTGAGTTAATCTTAGACTCAAAGGAGTCATCCATTACCATGCAACTTGAATTAAAATAATATATAGTTAATTTTGCACATTTATTTAAAAACTACTCTTATAGCATTAGATTATGTGTGCTTGAAAACATTTCTTGTAAAGTTTTTCCTTGGATAAGAAAGTCAGAACTCACTGGGACATGTTTGCTAAATAGACCTATGTTGTTAAAGAGATGCTGTCCAGAGTGCTCCTCTGATCAGGGCCCTGGAGCACATTCTCCATCAGATCATAGTGATGGCATGTCTTTGCTCCTAAATGGGGGCGGGCAGTTTCCTAACCCACTTTGGTAAGTCTACAGAAGGCCTCATTGTAGAGAAGGAGGCTGCGATCCCTGAATACCAGTGCAAAGAACTTTATCATATTACTCTTGTCCCATGTAGCATACAGAATCCATTTCATTAAGGAGAATTCTGGAAGTTGGTGAAATTTCAAGCTGTGTTTTAATTCAGTTTTTTTGGCAGATGGCCTAAAGGAAGTGAAGGGTCATAGCTTGATAATTGGGTATAAATACAGTCTGTGAAGTGGGCCTTCACTTCAGTCAGGTAGAACCAATTTTTAGCTTCATGATATCACACTTGTATATTTTTAATTGAAACACTCATAAGGAGTCCTACCATGATCTGAGTATTACTCTGTTTTTTCCCCTTCATAAACCCAAAGGCCAGTTAATGGTGTTCAATGAAATGTTGGATCATTGACTTTACCTTTCTTAACTACATTTCTCTTGAAGTATAAAGTTTAGGATAAAATTTTTTCCTCCTTGTTTTAAAAATGTGTATATTCTCTAAGCTATTAATCAGTAATAGAAGCTTTTCTTTAAAAAATCTAGTCCTGAGTATAATATAACTTACCACTAAAATTTACTTCATTATTAAGACACAAACATACATACACAAATCTTTTAAATCAACATTTTCCTAATTTTACTCTACATTTACATAGTATAGTATTGGATTGTATAGATTATAATATAAAAAGAAACAATTCTTTGTTGTGCTTTAATGTAACATTTTAATAGTATAGAATCTTTCAATGCATGTTCTCTTTATATCTGTTCTGTTTTCTTCCCTTTATAACAAAAATTACTTGTAACCTTCATAATTTAGGAGAATTTTAAGTTGATTAACATGATAATCCAGCACAAATATTTTTTTAAAAATAAAACATACAGACATAAAAGGCACTCACTGGAAACTTTTAGAATGAATAGAGGAACAATCAGTAATCATACTAACATACAGTATAATTATACTACAAGGATTTATTGCTTGAAAGCTAAAGGTAGACTTAGTTATATAGTTATAAATTGGAAAATTTATGAAACCTAAGATCATTCTGAGCCTGCCATTGTGGGGATGAAATAGAAACTTTAGAGAGAAAATTCAAGCAGAGGTATTATAGTAATTTGTGATAGTTCTCATGTTTTTTTTATATCATATGAATATCATAGTGTTCTAAAAGGTTGAATCCACACTGGTTTAGGTAGATTTCTTGTCTCTCTCTGTATGCCTTTTACAGATAAAATGAAGAAGGGAAGGTGGGACTTGTCAGTGTGCATATATTTGTTGAAACCTCTGTATCCTGACTGTCCAAATTGAAATATACAAATTTGCCAGTCTGTGTTAGTGCATGTCAGAGCTTTTGCTGAAAACCTGTCTTTGACTCATCCATCCTTATTGAATCTCAATTTATTTTGGATTGCATTCTGCCAGGAACTTTGAGACTGAATTCTACCTTTTTCTGTCTTCCTGGTCACTAATAAATGTGGCATTTGCTGGTAAATAAATAAACAAATCCAACTGCACATGTTACTTCCTTGTTCTAGAAAGACAGAATGAACAGAATCGATAGCACAAGGAAACATTTTTCCCCTCCTCTTTCTTGGTTCTACTTCTATATTTCAGTTATTTTTGACAAAAATGAAAGGGAAGAATAAAATAACAACTGTCGTGGAATAAATCAGTCATAGCTATTATTTAAGAATATAAAAATTAATGGTAAGGCCGGGTGTGGTGGCACACACTTGTAATCCCAGTATCTGGGAGGCTGAGACAGGAGGATCACAAGTTTGTAGCCAGCCTCAGCTACTTAGTGAGTGAGGTCCTCCACAACTTAGTGAGACCCTGTTTCAAAATAAAGAATAAAAAATAGGGCTGGGGGTGTAACTCTGAGGTAGAATGCCCCTGGGTTCAATCCCCAGTACCACACACACACACACACAAAAGTTAATGGTAGAATTAGGGCTTCTACAATTTGCTCACCCCAGCTGTGCATCATACCCTGTTATAAAGAGAAAAATTACTTCTTTTTTTTTTCTGTAGTGAACCATAGGCAAAAGCAGGAAGCTCTGATTTATATTTTGCATCAGGGCCGTGGGATTCCTGTATGGCTGCAGTAGTCAGAACTCATTCTACTGTGAATGCCAGGATTGTAATTCCATCTTGTGAAACAAAAATGCAAGAGTGAGTGGACTGCCTCAGGTGACCTGAAGCCTAAGCAATGATTATGACTTCAGGAAGGGCTGCATCCAGGCATTGAATAATTCATCCTGTCTCAGGTCCTTTCTCTCCTCCCTTCCCTTGACACTGTGTTGCTTTGTGGGACCAGTTTCAAGCAGGTACTTTTCATCTGGTGGAAAAGACGCCATACTAGCCTAAAATAACTTAGTCATGGCTGCCATTTTGTGAATGTTTTCGATGCACTTGGTATTCTTCACACTTTTCAGGTATTGTGTTATGCCATATTTACAGTTGTTCTGTGAGGTTATATCATTTATCCAAAGTCACATAACCATTGGGAATAGAACTTGATTTGACTAGCCAATTTGGCTCCAGCACCCATGCATATAACCCTTATTTTAAGTCACTATTCTTGAGGTCTCAGGAGAAGAAAGATGTCTTTTCTTTTCTAAAATCCATAGTAATCCTGAAAATGTCTCTGATGTCTCTGCTGGAGTCCTTGCCCACTCTGCATCCATTTCTGTGTCCAGATGGAGACTTGTGTCCTGCACCTCCCGCAGAGATTACAGAAGCAGGGCCACATGGTATTCAGCCACAGCAGTTAGGAAGGGGCAAGTTCAGACAGGAAAATATTCATGGCAGAATAGAAAGTTACAAATAGATATTATGGAAGGCTAAACTGCCAATTTCCCAGAAAATTCCCTGGCATTGCAATCTTTGATATTGCAGATAGCTGAACTGTGTAAGCATGCCTCTCCATGATGACTTTCCATGCTTTGTAGTGATGTGGAGTGATGACAGTATGGTGGCCCTGTCAACTACTGGTGGAGGCAAGCTGAAGAGCAAGAAGGGGGAATGAGCAAAAAGACAGGACAATTAGGAAGCCTATGGGAGGATCGGGGCACAATGGAGGCAGACAAGGTATGGCTACCTGATCAAAAACTACAGCAAGTAGGGCGTCGTGGTGCACACCTATATTCCCAGTACTTGGGAGTCTGAGACAAGAAGATTGCAGGTTCGAGGACAGCCTCGGCAACTTAGTGAAGCCCTCAGCAACTTAGTGAGACCCTATTTCAAAATAAAAAATAAAATAGGACTCGGGGTGTAAAAGGAGCATTCCCCTGGGTTCAGTACCCAGTACCACAAAACAAACAACCAAAAAAGCAAAACAAAACTATAGCAAGCAAAACTCCTAGAGGTTAGTTGGGCTCTTACATAATACAGATTAAGCTAATTGGAATTTCATGTAAAAATTCAGAATAGTGGTTAGTTACCTTTGGTGAGCATATTGGTTGGGATGTAGTTACGAAAGGGGCCTTCTTCAGTACTGAAAATATTCGGTGTCTTGATGAGGGTGGTGATTACCCCCCTGTAAACATATATAGAAAGTTATTACTTTAAAATGTATGCACTCTGCTTCATGCTTGTAGTATCCTTTTTTTCTTTAAATGGACATATAAAACAACTCTACCTGTGTAGATACAAGCCAGATTGTCTAGAAAATTACCACAGAGATTCTTTGGTTGCTTAGTAACAAGCTACTTGGGATCAATGGCCCCCTACCTCCCTCCAGAAGGACTGTCTGCACCTGAACCCGACTTTCCTAAATTGCCACATGCTGGCAGCTACTCCCAGACATCAGCCCTGGAAAGGTGGCATCTGAGTGCAAACTTTTGCACCCAGCCCTAGACTACTTTTACATGGCTTTTGAGACAGCTCTCATTCCACATAAAGGGAAGTAGCCTCCTGCCAAGAAGAGCCCAGCTGTATCCAGCTGGGTCAGGCCCAAGCACACCAGTCCATGGGATGCCGAGAGGATGGGACCCCTGGGTACTTGTTACCTTTCTACCTATGAATTTCAGGCTGTCTCAAGTGATATAACATAGTGTTTGCTTAACACTGTCAAAGTCATTCTTTCTAGGCAATACCTAAGTCTTGTTGCATTTTGATATTATTGGACAATTTAAAGATTCCCACAATGGATCTGTATATTAATTAAACAGGGCTGCCGTAACAAAATGCCACAGACAAGGTGGGTCAGACAATAGGAATTTCTTTTCTTTTCTTTTCTTTTTTTTTTGGTACTGGGAATTGAACCCAGGGGCATTCTACCTCTGAGCTACACCCCCAGCCCTATTTTTTTATTCTTTATTTTTGAAACAGGGTCTCACTAAGTTGCAGAGGGCCTCACTAAGTAAGGAATTTATTTTCTGACAGTTCTGGGATTATATATCCAAGGTCATGGTGTTGGCAGGTTTGTTTCCTCTGAGGCCTCTCTCTTTGGCTTGCAAGTGACTACCTTCCTGATGATTCTTCATGTGGTCATCTCCCTGTGCACATGGACCCTGGCGTCTCAGTGTGTATCCACATTTCCTCTTCTAAAGACAAAAGTCAGATTGAACTAGGGCCCTCTTACCCCAATGGCCTCATTTTAACTTAATCACATCTTTAAATACCCTATTTCCAAATACATTTACATTCAGTGGTTCTGAGTTTCAACATATGATCTTTAAATGGGACACATTCAATCCATAGCAGTCTAGTTTTCTAGAAACCACTAAAATGAATCTTGAATATAAGGAACCTGAAGATACTTTCTTTTTTCCCCCTTCTATGTATTGCTCAATCTAATTAAATTACTAGAAATTTAGGTGGAGTATGATTCAAGCTAATTATGGAGCCTATGCATCCAGACAAATGATGGTATAGAATTTAAACTTATATCTGATACATCAAGGCTAAGTACAAAATTAGCATCCCTGAAGATTTTAGAATTTCAGGAATAAATTCCTCTTTCATTTACTTTTAGTTATTTGACTTAGAAGGAACTTCTAGGTCCTGAAATACACCATGCATGTGCTGTCCCCTGTACTGGAACACTTTTCTCCCTACAGATATTTACTCAGCTAGTCTTTCCTCTAGAAGCCTTGTCTGGTCCACAAGTCTTAAATATATGTACTTCCTGGTTATAGGCCCCATCATGTTGCTTTATAATAATTCATTCACATGTGTTTTCTATACTAAATCATAAGTATATTCAGGGCATGGACTCTATCCTTTGTGTTTTTATATTTACCCTCTACCCCCACCTGCATTAGCAGGAGAACTCACTGCTAATGTCCTATCCTGGCCTTTTCCAATATTAATTTGTACTCTGAGTGAGAGAAAGCTTTAAATAGACCTACCAAGAGTGTGGGGGTAAGAGGGGCAGGAATCATGGACATTCTGGGGAGCCCCTGCACACTGACACTCAGGAGAGTCCAAACAGACCAGTCACCCTGACAAATTAACTATACCAACATATAAACACCATGCAGAGCCCCCTGACCACCCAGGCAAAGAAAAAACTGGGCCAGTATTGCCTAAAATCCAATGGACCAGCTTGCTCTCCTTCTATCTATCCAAAAGCTGAGTATGTTCTACCAAGGTTCAGCTGGGTACTTGCCCATTCAGCCAATAAACATGCTGATCCCCTCTTCCCACTGAACACAAGACAACCTTACTTATATGGATTACAAAATTATGGGATATACACACAATGGAAATCTACTCAACAAAAAAGAAAAACAAAATAATGTCATTTACAGGAAAATGGTTGGACCTGGAGGACATTATGTTAAGTGAGATTAGCCAGTCACAGAAAGTGAAAGGTCATGTTTTCTCTCATATGCGGAAGCTGGGGAGTAATCAGGATACCAGAGGGACTCCAGATAATGGAGGAGAAACTCCAGTGGAGCCAGGGAGGTGGTCTAGGGGAATGAGGGGGAGAAGATCAATGAAGGAATCACTTTCATGGACATTATGTACATGTGTAAGAATACCAATTCCAATCTCAATACCCTATATGGGGAAGGGGTGGGGACGGGAAGAGAATTGGGGGGAAAGCCCACCACGTGCCGTGTGCATGTGTGTCACTATCACTAGAACTACATTATGATGTGAGACTCTAATGCACCAATAAAAGTATAAAAATGTTGACATTCATTACTGACTAATGAGGAGTGATTGCTTATAAGAATTATTTGTGTTTCTGAGTATTTATTTACACAATATTTTTCTAAAATAGTGCATAAAAATGAGTACAAGAATTGTATGTGTATCTAAGTCTGAGAGACTTGAAAGTCAATCTTCAAATCTTCTAAGTCAATGATGGACTTTATCAAGAGTTTGGCTATTAAACTCTTCTCATATATTTAAAAAGAAGTCTGTTCATACAGTTTAAATATAATATATGGATAAGGAAATAAGTTACACTAGTATTTTATTAAAAACCCATGAGATCTACTGAAATAGTGTAGGCTCTCCTGAATGCATGTATTGTTATTAAATCAACACATCAAAATAGACAGCATTATAAGATCGGTGTATTGGTCAGGGTTTACTATAGTAACAGAACTCACAGAACACATATATGGTAAAAGGGGATTTATCAAATCAGCTTATAGTCCAAAGCAGTGTAGTCCCAAGTTTCTGACTGCACATGGAAAGCCAGAACCAGCAGCTGGTCAAACGGTCCAAGATCTGAAGTCTCAGAATCAGAGCAACCACTAATTCAGTTCTAGTCCAAGGTAGAAAGGCCAGGAAATTCTCTGGAGAAATGATAGTGAAGGTCCAGTTTGAAGAGCTGAAGGCCGATATCTCAGATGAGAGCAGACACGCTTTCTTCAGGAAGAACCACGCATGCATTCATGCGGCTTTCTCCTTTTATCCAGGTCCTGCACCTATCAGAACAGTGCTGTCTACATTCAGGGCAGGACTCCCCCTTCAATCTGTCATCACATAAACCAATCATCACATCAATACATCCAAAGTCACATAATCTTAGGTATTTGATGATCCAGTCAAGTTGACAATCCAGACTAACCATCACAAGTCCACCCCTTGTCAACTTGACTCTTAACCCTTTTTCTTTAAATCATATTAATCTTCAAATAAACACAATAAAAATATCAACATTTTGCCTAACATGATATAAATATCCCACATACAACCAAAAACCACACCAGTTACTTCCCTTGAATAAGAGGCAGTTTTCTGAGTGATGCTTACTGTTGATACTTTGTGGATTTAACAAAACTTGAGTACTGATATTAAATCCATCAATATTATGTTACATGATATAGGAATAAAAGGGGAGATAAAACAGAGATATGTGCTTAATTCATATAAATACTTACATACAAACATATTCTTAACAAAATAGGAAAGAAATATTTATGACAACTATAATCCTCATTTCTGTAACTGGTCTCATGGCCATAGTTGGTACTTATAACTACCTTCTTCTACTGTCCATTCTGTATTGCCTTGACCTTCAGCCAGCACTTCAGCAGGCCTTGGTTCTTTACCTAGAGGGGTGACCACACCATTCCTGGAGGGTCTGAGACATTTGCCATCCTGCCTGGATTAGGCTGTTGTAGTTTTCCATTGACTTCAATAACAGGACATGGCAATACTAGGAGATACCCTAAGAGATCTGCTGCTTCCCAGGCACACTTCTCCTTACCTCCATTGTGGAGTAATAGTCCAATTTCCCCTTGGTAATCTGGATCAATAACCTCAGCCAGCACCATAACTCCATTCTTAGCCTGTTGACTCAAAGACATGAGGAGCCCAAAGTGGCCAGGGGGAGTCTTAACTTCCCGTTTAGTGGAATCATTGTTGTGCCTCCTGGTAGAAGCATTCTCACTTCTGGAACTAAGACATGGAGGCCAACAGACCATAAGGTTGTGGAGACAGGTAGCAAAAATTTTGCTAGTGGGTCACTAGGGGCAATGGTGAGTGGTACCACTCCTGTTTCCACCACTTGATTCCTGGACCCATGAATTCTGGTTATAGGGGAAACAGTACCATAGAGTAGACTCTGATTTAGAGAATATACAACCTTCTGGAGAACCTTGTCCCAGCCCTGCAAGGTATTGCCACCTAGCTGGTGCTGTAACACAATCTTCAAAAGACCTTTCCACCGTTCTGTCAAACTGCTTCAGGGTGGTAAGAACAGTGAATCCCATGAGCATGAGCCCATTGCCGCACTTCTTTGGCTGTGAAGTGAGTTCCTTGGTCAGAAGCAATGCTGTGTGGAATACCATGGCAGTGGATAAAGCATTCTGTAAGTTCATGAATGGTTTGGGCAGAGGCTTTACGTGCAGGGAAAGAAAATCCATACCCAGAGTAAGCATCTATTCCAGTAAGGACAAAGCGCTGCCCCTTCCATGATGGAAGGGACCCAATGTAATCAAACCTGCCACCAGGTTGCTGGCTGATCACCTCGAGGAATGCTGCCATATTGGGGGCTCAGTGTCCGTCTTTGCTGCTGGCAGATTGGGCATTCAGCAGCGGCCGTAGCCAGATCAGTTTTGGTGAGTGGAAGTCCATGTTGCTGATCCCATGCATAATCTCCATCTCTGCCACCATGGCCACTTTGTTCATGAGCCCATTGAGAATGACAGGGGAGGTTGGGAAAAGAGGCTGACTGCTATTCACAGACCGGGTCATACTACCCACTTGATTGTTAAAGTCCTCCTCCACTGAGGTTACCTTTTGATGGGCATTAACATGAGACACAAATATCTTCACATTCTTTGCCCATTCAGAAAGATCTATCCACATACCTCTTCCCAAAATGTCTTTGTCACCAATCTTCCAATCATGTTCTTTCCATGTCCCTGATCATCCTGCCAAACCACTGGCTACATCCCAGGAATCAGTGTATAACTGTATATATTTTTCCTTCCAAGCAAAATGCACAACCAGGTGCACTGTGGGAAGTTCTGCCCCCTGAGAAGATTTCCCCTTACCAATGTCCTTCAGGGATGTCCCAGAGAGGGGCTATAGTGCTGCAGCTGTCCATTTTCAGGCAGTGCCTGCATATCGTGCAGAACCATCTGTAAACCAGGCCCGCACTTTCTCTTTTTCTCTTCCTCTGTCAACTGATCATTTGGTACACCCCATGAGACCATAGGTTCACACTGGGGGACAGAAGGCACTGTGTCAGGAGTAGGACCCATGGGCATTTGGGTCATTTCTTCATGTAACTTGTGCCTTCAGGACCCACCCAGGCCCTATTACGTATATGTCATTTCCATTTGATAATGGATTACTGCTGCGCACATCCAACTTTGTGGCTTGGCGGGTCAGACAGCACTCATTTCATGACAGGAAGCTCAGGTCATGGTAACTTGGTGGCACATGGTCAAGTGTTGAGTTTCCACTAAGGCCTGGTAGCAAGCCAGGAGCTGCTTCTCAAAGGGAGAGTAATTGTCTGCAGATGATGGCAGGACCTTGCTCCAAAATCTCAAGGGCCTCCTGTGTGATTCACCTGTGGGGGCTTGCCGAAGACCCCAGACAGCATCTCTATCTGCCACTGACACCTCAAGTACCATGGGGTCTGCTGGATCATAGGGCCTAAGTGGCAGAGCAGCCTGCACAGCAGCTTGGACCTGTTGCAAAGCCTTCTCCTATTCTGGAACCCACTCAAAACTAGCAGCTTTTGAGTCAGTTGGTAGATGGGCCGGAGTAACACACCCAAGTGAGGAAGGTGCTGCATCCAAAAGCCAAGCAGGCCCACCAGGCACTGTGCCTCTTCTTAGTTGTGTGTGTGTAGGGGGAGGGCAGATGCAACAACTCGTCCTTTATCTTAGAAGGGATATCTTTATCTTGGCATGTCCCATATCACTGGACTCCTAGAAATTTCACTGAGTTAGAAGGCCCTTGAGTTTTAGTTACATTTATTTCCCATTCCCTGGCACACAAATGCTTCACTAACAAGTCCAGAGTGGTTGCTCCCTCTTGCTCACTGGGTCCAATCAACATAATGTCATCACTGTAATGGACCAGTGTAATACCTTGTGGAAAAGAAAGCCAATCAATATCTCTGTGAACTAAATTATGACACAGGGCTGGAGAGTTGATATACCCCTGAGGTAGTAAAGGTATACTTCTGGCCTTGCCAGATGAAAGCAAGTTGCTTCTGGTGGGCTGTATGGATATATATGGAGAAAAAGGCATTAGCCAAATCAATAGCTGCAGACCAGGTACCAGGAAATGTGTGAATCTACTCAAGCAAGAAAACCATATCTGGTACAGCAGCTGCAATTGGAGTCACTACTTGGTTAAGTTTACGATAATCAACCATTCTCCAAGTTCCATTTGTCTTCTGCCTAGGACAAATAGGAGATTTAATGGGGATGTGGTGGGAACTGCCACCCCTACTTCTTTCAAGTCTTTGGTGTTGGCACTAATCTCTGCAATCCCTCCATGCGATATTATTTGTGATTCACTATTTTCCCAGATAGAGGTAGTTCTAATGGCTTCCATTTAGCCTTTCCCACTATAATAGCCCTGACTACACAGACTAGAGAACCAATGTGGGGATTCTGCCAAGTGCTAAGTATGTCTATTCCAATTATACATTCTGGGACTGTGGAAATAATCACAGGATGAGTTCAGGAACCCATCAGACCCACTGTGAGTCGGACTTTGGCTAAAACACCTTTGATAACCTGACCTCCATAAGCACCTACTTTGACCAGAGAACCACAATGACGCGTTGGATCTCCTGGAATCAATGTCAGTTCAGAGCCAGTGTCCAGTAGTCCCCTAAAAGTCTGATCATTTCTTTTTCTATAATGTAGTTACCCTGGTGAAAGGCTGTAGGTCCCTTTGGGGAAGGGCGAAAGAAAGATTAACAGAACCTTTTGGTTCTGTACCAGGGTCCTTCCTCAAGGGGACCTGGCCTCCCCTTCAGTCAAGGGGTTCTGGGTCTGTAAATTGGTTCAAGTCTGGGAATTGGTTGAGGGGGCGTGATTGCCTGCTGTTATGATTTATGTCAGATGTTGGTACGTACACTTGTCCTGGAATTTTTCTGCTTATGTAAATCAAATAAGAATTTGGTGGGTTTCCTGTCTATTTCACTTCTGAGAACACTATAACTAATTAACCAATGCCATAGATCTGCACAATTCAGACCATTCTGTTAATTGCTTTTCCTCTGCTGCCCATTATAAGTACGGCCACCTACCACCTTGTCTCTGGCAGTTGAGAGCCATCACTTGGCCCCTGCCACTACCAGATCCAATAATAGTCATCACATTTAAGTCTAACAATTGATAGATTGTGTCTCCTACTGTAAGTTCCAGCATACAGAGGATAGCAACCGCAGAGCCCTTCAAGGATAATGGTGCCCCCCTCACAAATTTGTTTCTTAAAGTATGGGTGAAGGGCATGTCCTCTGGACCCATCCACTGTGGAGGAGGTCTTACATGGCAAATCCACTCTAGCATTCCAAGCTCTCTGAGCCTTTGAATCCCCTCATCCACAGAAAACCAAGGGAGGTCAGGCATTTCCAACTCATTCACAGTAGGCCATCTTTTGATCCATACCTCAGCCAACCAACCAAATAAACTATTAGTACCCTTTTTAACATTGTGAGCTGCTGCATTAAATTTAGAATCTCTGCTTAATGGGCCCATATCAATAAATTCAGCCTGATTTAAATCCACTCCCATACATATTCCCCAGACCTCGACTTGTATGAATTAGAAAACTCAAGAAGTTCTTTCGGAGTATAGCATACTTCCTCAGGGGTCACACTCTGTGCCTCACCTCTAGGGGCCCGCTTAGACTTGCTTCTAGTTATAGGCCTACAGGTGAAGGTGGGTGTTGAGGGTGGTCCCTGAGGAGTGTCAGCATTATCTTGCTGTTTCCATAGGCAATGCTGGATTAGTTCCCTCAGGGAAAGGTGGAGAAGCCAATTCTACAGAGTGAGGAGGCCATGTCTTCTGGCAGAATAAACCCATCAGAATGTACAGATTCAATGTCCTCAGCCTCTTCAGGGTCCTCCCATACATCCCCATTCCATTTTTCAGGATCCCATGGTTTTCCCAGCAGTGCTCTCACCTTAACTGCAGACACCTTTTGGGGCTGAGAGTAAACCCTACATTGTAAGTCAGTCAGTCTCAGGATGAGGGCCCGTGTTTGGTTTTCGACAATTTCAGTCCTACCACTACAAGAGACAAGACTCTCCTTCAAAGCACACTGATTAACCATCAGGTTAGCTATGCTCTCTTCTGGAGCATAGCATTCTCCTGTGTTAACTTGTCCAGTGATGCCAGGAGCAACCAGCCAACATCATTATATTCCTTAGTTTTCTAGAAATGTTCAAAAGTATTATATACAGAGTCACTAAATCCCTTGCCTCTCACAAGGGGTGAATTAGGAGCATTGAAAGGACCCACTTTTTGTATAGCTTTAAACAGCTCACACCACAGATTATCTGCACTCGCCATACTAACAGAAGGAGGGTCTTTCCCAACTTTAGGCCTAACCAAATTGGAGAGCCAGCTCCAGAAGCCACAAAACCAACTAAGGAAATTCATCCTCACAATTCTGTTACTCTGGAACCACTCCTGGTACCAAAATCTGTATTGGTCAGGGTTCACTAGAGTAACAGAACTCACAGGACACGTATACGGTAAAAGGGGATTTATCAAATCAGCTTACAGTCCAAAGCAGTGTCATCCCAAGTTTCCAACTGCACGTGGAGAGCCGAACGAACCAGCAGCTGGTTGAGCGGTCCAAGATCTGGAGTCTCAGAATCAGAGCAAGTACTAATTCAGTCCCAGTCCAAGAGAGAAAGACCAGGAAACTCTCTGGAGAAACGATGGTAAAGGTCCAGTTCGAAAAGCTGAAGTCCGATTACATAAACCAATCATCTCATCAACACACCCAAAGTCACATAACCTTAGGTGTTTCATGATCCAGTGAAGTTGACAATCCAGATTAACCATCACAATCAGGAAAAGGTGATGTTTTCCCCAGTTACAACCATCATATTGCATATGCAATTTTATGTTTTCATTTTTCATAAGCATTTTCCATGTTACTACATTGACTCCATAGTGATGTTTTATGTGGTGAGTCTATTTTAATCAAATGTTACTAATTTTCTTGTTGGGCTGTTTTAATCATCTGTAATTATATATAGTGTTGCAATGAGTATCTTCTTTCTAATAATGTTAATGAGTAGAATAAACTCAGGAGTTGGGTCTCGGGTAGGACCATGTTTATTACTCTGAATTGATATTGCCATCATGTTTGTCTAAAGTATTGATATTCTGCCAAAGGATAACAGCAATGTATTGCAGTAGCAGCTCCATCTTTATGGCTTAAATGTTAAGCAATGAATACTGTGAAGTGCCTCTTTCTCTCCTCTAGCATGTAGTGTGTTAGATACTCTCTTTTTCTAGTTCTAAGACTGCCCAGTTCGAACTTTTTGTTGTTTTAAGTGGCATGCTTAGTTGACTGTAGGTGGTATTCCCTATTTCAGTACTTTCTAGACATGCTTTTCAGTGTAAATTTTTGTATTCAGGGCTCTGTGAAACATTGAAACATTCCTCTTCTCATTGCATTACATTTTTATACATCTCACAGTGCCCATCTCTCTCTCTCTCTCTTTTTTTTTTTTTTTTTTGCAGTATTGGGGATTGAACCCAGGGGCATTCTACTTCCCAGCTACAGGCCCAGCCCTATTTTTTATTCTTTATTTTGAAACACGGTCTCACTAAGTTGTGGAGAGCCTCACTAAATAGCTGAGGCTGGCCACGAACCAGGATCCTCCTGTCTCAGCCTCCCAAGTACCGGGATTACAAGCGTGCACCACCATGCCCAGCTAGTGCCCATCTCTTGACATTGCCTTTATAATGACATCAGAATGATTCCTGTAGCACAATGAGAGCTAAATGTGCTTCCCCTTGGAAATGATAGGTCTCTGCATTTGCAGTTAATTATGTCCTTGGAGAAGATTATTTGCTTCCCTTAAGGTTATGATTTCCTAAATCCAGTGAATACTCTGCTCAAGGGAAGTTTCCTTTTCTCAAGAGTCAATTTATTGCTACAAAAAATAACTTATTACAAAACAGATGGCCATATTATCCCCCTGGAGTACAGGACTCTTCATAACTGTGCTGCCACAGAATCTAGTAGAATGAAAACCTTAAATCAGATATGTGGATTAGCAAAAGAACAGACCCTAAAACAGTCTAAAAAGAATCTTGCATCTAATTTTTATTGTTTCTGCTCTGTTTTGCTTCAGATACTCCTCTGACTTCCTAAACTGTCTTCCTGAAGTGACAAAATTATGAATTCATTTAGTGGAGGATAAGAGTGGAGAGGTGGGAATTTAAAAAATTAAGTTGTTTGTTGGAGTGATAAAGCTACCAGTCAGTGTAATGCTTAATTTCCAGTATAAATGATGGTGCAATTTTTGTCTTATATTTACAGTCTGGTTGGCTGAGAAGAGAGGTGCTGGGAACACATGTAACAGTATGGGCAGGAAACCAGCTGAACAAGGTCATAACATAGAGAACAGAGAACCTAATTGATTTTTCTGGGGCAGAAGACACTGAGTCCAGGTTTCCCCAACCTTGGCTCATTAGAACATAATGAGGGAAGAATAATTTATATCAATGAGCACAGAAATTTATCTTTCCTGGCACTCAGAGCAAAGTAGCATTATTTATAACCTAGAGGCATGCAGGTGTGTTTCCCTAGGCATCTCTTTTCATCAGTAATTTAGACAACTTCCTGGTTTGCTAAAGGGAAAAACTAGAGACATCTGGGCTGTGTAGTATGGGTGATACTTTTATAAAGTACATTCATTCACACAGCATTCGCTGTACACTCATTCAGTTAGCCACTCAGTACCTGACGTGGAGGTAGATAGAAATTAGTGCTGTATTCAGGACGTGTTAACTGTAATGGTAAGTTTTTAACATAACTCTGCTTTCATTGATATGACTTATATAAATACATACTGACAGGTATCTGAAGGAAATGGTACAAATTAAAATATAATTTAGGGCCACACTGTGAATGCATAACTTTTCCCAATTGGAAACCGTACTTGGTTTACTTTGTTGTACAATTA
The DNA here is from genome assembly GCA_004027185.1 of Glis glis. Taxonomy (NCBI): domain Eukaryota; kingdom Metazoa; phylum Chordata; class Mammalia; order Rodentia; family Gliridae; genus Glis; species Glis glis. The sequence goes on from PVJS01002606.1 coordinate 38,960, forward strand.
TAACCATTTTCGCACAAACTGCCTTTTCTCCTCCCATTCCCACTTCTACCACTATCTATAAAGGTGCTTTGTGGTATTTCTTGTCTTGATTAAACCACATGGAAAGGTGGCCAGATCCCAGGGATTCAGAACACTTTTATTCCACCTGTGATGTGGGGCAGTGGATTTGGAACTTATCAGGAATAACTGCAGTTCTACATTCCCATTCCTCAGCAATTAAAAGTGGGTTTTTTTTACTATTCTTCCATACTTTTTCATACTCCAACATGTATTCAAACAAAACTATCCTTTCTGAAATATATTATCCTTTGTACAGAAAGAAAGAGGTCAGAAAGTAGAATTACATGTTTTCCATTGCAATGGCTAGACTGGACACATTTTCTTAGGCCCAAAACAGTGAACGGCTTCCAGGAGAAATGTCTTGTGGTGTTCCCAATCACATCCTGAATAAACACTGTTGTTTCATCTAACTACAAAAGTGTTTAAAGTGTATATCTTCCCATGAAACTGATACAAATGCTACCTGGAACAAGATCAGAAAAACTAATCAAACAAACATGCGGTCAGTGCATGGGCCTGGAACCTCAGTCCTCAGTGGCTTAAAGGACGGGGTGGAAAACTCAAATATCTGCTGGAACTAGGCTGATGTGAGGCAGTAAGGAGTGGTGGGCACTATAGAAAATTGGAGAACCCAGGTCCTATCAGGAATCGGATACTACTTAACCTGATTCATTCAGGACTGTTAATTTTTCAAGAGAAAAATTCCTCCCCATTAAAAAAAAATACTGGCAACAACAAATATACCTCCTTATAATCATGTGTGAACTAACACTACCTGGGCCAAGCATAGCATCTTAAGGAGCAGATTTGGCCCGTGAGTTTACTATCCCTTTATGGTATTCTAACTAAAACAAGCTAAGAGAACAAATATGTCAACAGAGCAAATACTGGAATTGATTCCCTTTGCTATGAATTTCTAACTTATGTCATTTCCTCCTAAAGAAAGACTTCCTTCTTTTAGCTGCTTCCTATTTCTGTCTACCAATTCTGTAGCCAGTTGTATTAGTCAGAATATGGTAGCTACTATGGTAGCTAGGGTCATAACAAATGACCCTAGAATTTCAATGATTTAATACAGCAAAGGTTTATTTCTTGTTCACACAAAGCCCATTGCTCATACTCCTACTTGGGTGACTCTATACAATAAATTCAGGAATTTAGGTTCCTTGCACTGTATGATTTTGCCATCTCAAGTCCTCTACTTCCAGACATGTAGACACAGAAAGAGAATATGGAAGATAAAGTGGGATGTTTCATGGCCAGGACTGAAATTGGCCTTCATAGCTTTCATCCACACTGGCCAGCATTCAGTCATCTGATCCCAACTAGATGCAGATAATTCAGGGAATTCAGTCCTTCCAATTCCCCAGGAGTAAAGCATCATATCAGTTTTCCAGGGTCATTGTAAAAACCTAAATGATCCATGAATATCTCCTAATAGTACTAATTAGAAACAAGCTGGCCCATCCATCCAATTAATATATGTCTAAAATATACCTGCCAGTCAGATAGCAGACACTGGAGACATGAGGATTAGATACCCTCTATATCTTTCAGGAGCTGAGGTTTCAATAGGGAGGCAGACATTCAAACAACCGTTTGATAATTTGATGGGGATAAAATGGACTACTAAATATAGTGGAGCAGTGTTGATGCAGTGCTCCTCACCCTCCTGGAGCTTAACATGTGGTCGATGGTGTGCACATCTCATTACTGTACTGTAGGATTCTTGAGTACATAAATTATACCTTATTCATTTTTGGATCCTCCCTATCACCTAACATCTAGGGGTGCCCATATATATTTGTCAAATTGATGTATGAATACATTTCTGATAAGAAGGGTGTGAACACAGGCTTCTGATTTGAGGAGAATAACTCATCTTTATCAGCTTTCAATAGTTTACGTTTTTGGTATATGATAACATAGTATTACTTCAAATTATTTTCTCTTGCTCCCAAATTTCTATGGAGGCTCATTTTGTGATGTTCAAATAGATTACCTTCAACATTTAGGCTTAAATTACAATTTCCTGACTGTGTATCAAGTGTTGATTTCATTTAAGCAACATGCTGCATCATTTATCTGGGCTAAAGTGGATCAGATTAAGTTTCAAGGTAATTATGTCATATTCTTGGCTATTATGGTCATTATTAGCTTAGGAATTGTTTAAAGGAAGTCAGTTTCAAATATCTACTACCTACTATTAAATTTACTATATAATTTATTTATAGATGTAGTAATTTAGATGTCCCGATAACAGGGTTAAAATTACCTAGGCCCACCTTCTCTCTCTTTAATTACTGAGCATATTGAGTAGAGGGAAAAGACGTCTCGGTTTCTACACTATGAACCAGATGCCATTCTCTTGTTTAGTTCAGAGTCGACAATCTGTTGTTTGCTAAATGAGTCTTATTCTAACACCAATACCAGAAGGAAATGAGTTTCCACTATTTATCATTAAGTTTCAAAGTGGCCATTCAACTTCTGTTGGAAATTTGGGGGTGAAAAAGTTTAGGAATGTGGTATCATATATCACTCATGCAAAAGAAATGACTCCTTGTTCACCAGCCTAGGAATGAAATTTGGAACCTTTTATATTAGCAAAAGACTGGGGTATGTGTGTCTTTTTGTAGATAGACAGAAAGAAAATGTAAACCAAGGAGAATGGGGGCTTTGACCAGAGACCTTCCTTTATGCTGTACATGTGGTAAAAACACTTTTTAAAATCTTTTTCTGGAGCTTCCTAAAGCTTTATTTATTTAGTCTGTGCTTGGTAATATATTGCTTCACATTTTTTGGGGGGGGTCTTCTTTGAATGTGTGGCTCTCTACTTAGATTTGTGAGCTATTTGTACCATTCTTTTTCCCTCCTCCATTGTACCTGGCAGTCAGCAAACCCAGAATAATACCCGTGTTCTCTATACCTACACTTTTGTATATGCCATTCAGTTAGCACCACATCCTAGACAGCCTTGCTCTCTAGTGACTGAAACTGTACATATTTCTTTTACTGGCAATTTTAAAAAATCAGCATATGTGGGTCTTGTATTCCCAAGTAAATTCTAAACTGTATTCTAGATTCTAAAATTCTTCTGGACTTAGGTCAGTGATGTGCAAACAGGAAATGCTTAGTATTTTTTGATGGTGGTATGCCCAATTATATAATGGTATATGTATGAATGTTTTAACAGGGGTTGTTAATATGATAAATCTGGGGTCTGAGATTAGGTATCTGGGTCCCATAAAATGGAATTGGAAAAAATGGAATATTTATTGTGTAGTAACTATTAACTGAAATTCTTTTCTTTCTTTCTTTCTTTCTTTCTTTCTTTCTTTCTTTCTTTCTTTCTTTCTTTCTTTCTTTTTCTTTTTTTGTACTGGGGATTGAACCCAGAAGCATTCTATCTCTGAGATACACTCCCAGCCCAATATTACTTTTTATTTTGAAACAGGGTATTAGTAAGTTTCTTTTTTTATTACATTTATTGGTGCATTATAGTTATACATTTTGGTAAGTGTCAGGGTATCAGAAGCATGTATGCACACATTGCTCATTTAGGCCTCCCTCAAGTCCCACCCCATTCCCTCCCCCTTCCTTCCTTTCCATGCTCAGCATAGTGATCGACTCTGATAAGTTTGTTTACACACATCATGGGCATTAATGTATTTCCTTCTTCCCCTCCTCCCGTCTCCCTCAGTTAGGTTGCCTTCTTTGCTCAACTATAGTTTTCTCCTTCTTTGTCTGGAGTTCCTTCTAAGTCTCATTCTCTCTAGCTTCCACATATTAGGGAGAACATCCGACTTTTCACTCTTTGTGATTGACTAATTTCACTTAGCATAATGTTCTCCAGTGCCCTCCATTTCCCTGCAAATGATGTAATTTTGTTCTTTTTTATGGCTACATAAAATTCCATTGTGTATATATCCCATAGTTTTGTGATCCATTCATCTGTCGATGGACACCTTGGCTGGTTCCAAAGTTTGGCAATTGTGAATTGTGCAGCTATAAACATAGATACACATGCATTAGTCTGCTAGTTTGTTTTCAGTTTTTTTGGGTAGATGCCTAGAAGTGGTATTGCTGGGTCATATGGTAGGTTCATTCCCATTCTTCTGAGGATCCTCCACACTGTTTTCCAAAGTGGTTGCACTGATCTGCAATCCCACCAACAGTGTATTAGAGTTCCTGCTTCTCCACATCCTCACCAGCGTTTGTTGTTGTTTGTGTTTTTAATGATTGCCATTCAAATTGGGGTTAGGTAAAATCTCAGGGTGGTTTTGATTTGCATCTCTCTGATTGCTAATGATGTTGAACATTTTTTCATACATTTATTGGCCATTTGTATTTCTTCTTCTGTGAAGTGTCTATTGAGTTCACTTGCCCATTTTTTGATTGGATTATTTGTTTTTTTAGTGGTGATTTTTTTAAGTTCTCTTTATGTTCTAAATATTAGTCCTCTATCAGAGGAGGAGCTGGCAAAAATCTTCTCCCATTCTGTTGGCTCTCTGTTGAGGTTTTTGATTTTTTCCTTTGCTGCACAAAAGCTCTATACTTTAATGCAATCCCACGTATTGATCCTCATTTTAGTTTTCTGTGCCTTTGGGGTGTTGTTGAGGAAGTCTTTACCTGTGCCTATGTGTTGAAGTGTTGGGCCTATGCCCTCTTTGAGTAGTTGCAAGATCTCTGGTCTAATTTCTAGGTCTTTGATCCATCTTGAATTGACTCTTGTATAAGGTGAGAAAGTGGGGTTTATTTCCATTTTTCTGCATATGGTTAGCCAGTTTTGCCAGCACCATTTGTTGAAGAGGCTATCTTTTATCTGGTGGGTGTTTTTAGCTCCTTTGTCAAAAATCAATTGGCTGTAGGTGTGTGGGTTTGTTTCGGAGTCTTCTATTCTGCTCTGTTGGTCTATGTGTCTGTTTTTGTGCCAATACCATGCTGTTTTTATTACTATGGCTTTGTAGTATAGTTTGAAGTCAGGTATTGTGATACCTCCTGCATGGTTCTTGTTGCTGATAACTACTTTGGCTATTCTGGTTTTTTTGTTGTTCCAGATGAATATAAGGACAGATTTTTCTATGTCAGTGAAGAATGACTTTGGTAGTTTATAGGGTATTGCATTGAATCTGTAGAGAACTTTTGGAAGAATGGCCATTTTGATGATATTTATTCTGCATACCCAAGAGCATGGGAGATGTTTGCATCTTCTAAGATCTTCTTCAATTTCTTTTTTCAATGTTTTATAGCTTTCCTTGTAGAGGTCTTTTACCTCCTTGGTTAGGTATATTCCCAAGTATTTGATTGTTTTGTGGGATGTCGTGAGTGGAAATATCTTCTGGATTTCTTTTTCAGTGGATTTATGGTTGGCATAGAGAAAAGCTTCTGATTTTTTAATATTGATTTTGTATCCAGACATTTTGCTGAATTTGTTGATCAGTTCTATAAGCCTTTTAGTTGAGTTTGTTGGATCTTCTAAGTATAATATCATGTCATCTGCAAATAGAGATAGTTTCAGTTCCTCTTTTCCTATTTGTACTCCTTTTATTTCCTTCTCTTGCCTTATTGCTCTGGCTAGAGACTCAAGTACTATATTGAGATGGAGTGGTGAGAGTGGACATCCTTGTCTTGTTCCTGTTTATAAGGGAAACTCTCAAAGTTTTTCCCCATTCAGTATGATACTTGCTGTGGGCCTATTATATATTGCCTTTATGATGTTGAGGTATGTTCCTTTTATTCCAATTCTCTGCAGTATTCGTATCATGAATGGGTGTTAGATTTTATCAAATGCTTTTTCAGCATCTATTGAAATGATCATGAGATTTTTGTCTTTAGTTCTGTTTATGTGGTGGATTACATGGATTGTTTTTCATATGCTGAACCATCCTTGCATCCCTGGGATGAACCCAACTTGGTCATGATGTATGATTTTTGTGATGTGGTTTTGAATGCATGTTGCTAGTATTTTGTTTAGAAGTTTTGTGTCTAAGTTCATCAATGATATAGGTCTGTAGTTTTCTTTTCTTGAGCTGTCTTTATTTGGTTTTGGTATCAATATGATGTTGGCTTCATAGAATGTATTTGGAACAGTCCTGTTTCTTTCTATTTCACAGAATAGATTGAGGAGTATTGGGATTAGTTATTCGGTAAAGGTTTTATAAAATTCACCTGGGAAACCACCTGGACCTGGGCTTTTCTTTTTTTTTTTTTTTTTGCGGTACCGAGGATTGAACGCAGGGGTGTTCCGCACTACACCCCCGGCCCTATTTTTTTATACATTATTTTGAAACCAGGTCTCACGGAGTTGCGGAGGGCCTCACTAGGTAGAGAGAGAGAGAGAGAGAGACAGGGAGAGAGTGCGAGAGAGAGAGACAGCGAACTAAGGCTGGCCACAAACCCAGATCCTCCGATCTCCGCCTCCCAAAGTACTGGGATTACAAGCGTGCACCACTACGCCCGGCTAGGACCTGGGCTTTTCTTTAATGGTAGGCTCTTTATTGCTGCTTCAATCTTTTTAATTGCTATTGGTCGATTTAAATTTTCTATATCTTCTTTATTCTACTTAGGAAGGTTGTACTTGTCTAGAAATTTGTCAATTTCTTCTAGGTTTTCCATTTTGTTGGAGTATAGTTTTTCAAAGTAGTTTCTGATAATCCTCTGGATTTCCATGCTGTCGGTGGTAACATCACTTTTTCATCTCTTATTTTAGTAATTTGGATTGATTCTCTCTTTCTTTTGATTAGGTTGGCTAGTGGTTTTCTATCTTGTTTGGTTTTTCAAGGAACCAGCTTTTGGTTTTGTTGATTTTTTGTATTTTTTTAATTCTCTACTTCGTTGATTTTTGCTTTGATTTTAATAATTTCCTGTCTTCTACTGGTTTTGGGGTTACACTGTTCCTGTTTTTCAAGGACGTTGAGGTGTGTCATTAGGTTATTTATTTGGTGATTTTCTATTCTTCTTCTGTGGGCACTCAGTGCTATGAATTTTCCTCTTAATACTGCCTTCAGGGTGTCCCAGAGATTTTGATATGTTGTTTCTTTGTTTTCGTTTGTTTCTAGGAATTTCTTAATATCTCCCCTTATTTCTTCTTTTACCCATTCCCATTCAGCAGTGTGATATTCAGTCTCCACGTGTTTATGAGGTTTCTCTGGGTCTTCTTATAGTTAATTTCTAGTTTCATTCCATTATGGTCTGAAAAGTTGCAGGGGATTATGTCACATTTTTTGAACTTGGTAGTACTTACTTTGTGGCCTAGGATATGGTCTATTTTCGAGAAAGTTCCATGAGCAGCTGAAACAAATGTGAATTCAGCTGTAGTTGGGTGCAATATTCTGTATGTGTCTACTAGGTCCATTTGGTTTATGGTGTTCCTTAGGCCTGAGGCATCTTTACTGATCTTTTGTCTTGAAGATCGATCTATTGGTGTGGGAGGTGTGTTGAAGTCTCCCAATATTATTGTATTGGGATCTATGTGTGATTTAATGTTGTGAAGATTTTCTTTTATGAAAGTGGTTGCACCTATGTTTGGGGCGTAAATGTTGGCTATTGTTATATTCTCTTGCTGAATTGTTCCTTTTACCAGTAAGAAATGACATTCTGCTGGGCATGGTGGTGCACGCTTGTAATCCCAGTACTTGGGAGGCGGACACCGGAGGATGTGGGTTCGCAGCTAGCCTCAGCTACTTAGTGAGGCCCTCCTCAACTTTGCGAGAAGCAGTTTCAAAATAATAAAGTATAGAAAATAAGTATATCTTGGAGGTAGAACACCCCAGTAATTTGTCTGATATCATAATTGCTACTCCTGCTGGTTTTCGAGTTCCATTAGCGTGGATTACCTTGCTCCATCCCTTCACCTTTAGTTTGTGTGCATCTTTACTTGTAAGGTGTGTTTCTTGCAGGCAGCATATAGATGGATTGTGCTTTTTAATCCATTTTTCCTCCTTATGGCTTTTGATCATGGAGTTGAGACCATTTATATTCAGTGTGATTATTGAGAGGGGTTTTCATTCCTAACATTTTGATATGTAATTTCTGTTTGAGGTAGTGTTTGTTCTTTGCCTAGTTGTTTGTATGATGGAAATCACTCTTTCTCTGGTTCTGGCATTTCCTTATTATTTCTTCTTTTTAATTAATATCTTTGAGTATTTTCTCTAGTGCTGGTTTGGAAGACATAAAGTCTTTCAGCTTCTGTTTGTCATGGAAGTTTTTTATTTCTCCATCAAATTTGACAGATATCTTTGCTGGGTACACAAATCTTGGCTGGAGGTTGTTTTCTTCCAGAGTTTGGAGGATGTAGCTCCAGGCCCTCCTGGCTTTCATGACTTGGTTTGGAAGGTCGGGAGTGATTCTTATTGGTTTGCCTCTGAATGTTACTTGCTCTTTTGCTTTCGCTGCCTTTAAGATTCTCTCCTTGGCCTCTACATTAGTCAGTTTGATTATTATGTGGTGTGGTGAACCTCTTCTCTGATCCTGTCTATTGGGGGTTCTATATGTTTCCTGTACCTATGTATCGATATCTCTTTCTATGTTTGGAAAATTTTCTAATATTACTTCTCTGAATAGATTATTGATTCCTTTAGTTTCAGCTTCTAATCCCTCTTCTATGCCTATTATTCTTATGTTTGCTCTTTTAAGACTGGCTGAGATCTCTTCAATGTCCAATTCATGCTTTCGAATTGTTTTTTCTAATTTGTATATTATGTGTTCATTTTTGGAGAGATCATCTTCTAAGAGTGAGATTCTGTTTTCCATGTGGTCTAGTCAATTGTTGATGGTCTGTATTGATGCCATCATTTAAATTATTGCATCCTGGTCAGTCCCTGCAGCCGCCGCCTCCGGCTGCCCTCAACTAGCAGCTCGGCACCACCTCTGGCTGGCATCTCCAGCGGGCGGGAGCCAGGCGGCTGACAGGGGCGGCAGGATGCAGCGGCGGGGAGCTCAGCTCTGCTCCAGAGATGGCATCTCCATGGGGCCCACTCGCGGCGCTCAGGCGCTGTGAGAACATTTACACTGCTGGTCTGAAGACACAGGATTTGGAATTCCTGGAGAATTGCCTTTGTGAGAAACTGGAAATAATTGCTTTAAATTCCATCTCTTAGTTTTCCATAGGCACATCAAGAAACCATGAACAGGCCGGGCATGTTGGCGCACACTTGTAATCCCAGTACTTTGGGAGGTGGAGACCAGAGGATCCGGGTTCGCGGCCAGCCTCAGCTCTCTCTCTCTCTCTCTCTCCCTGCCTCTCTCTCTGTCTCTCTCTTTCCTTAGTGAGGCCCTCCGCAACTTCGTGAGACCCGGTTTCAAAATAAAGTATAAAAAATAGGGCCGGGGTTGTAACGTGGAGGTAGGACGCCCCTGCGTTCAATCCCTGGTACCGCAAAAAAAAAAAAAAAGAAACCATAAACAGTTTTAGTAATGGAGAGTTTGACTGCCACTTGCTCGATGAAGGCTTTACTGCCAAGGACATCTTGGACCAAAAAATTAATGAAATATCATCTTCTGATGATAAGGATGCCTTTTATGTCACAGACCTTGGAGACCTTCTAAAGAAACATCTAAGATGGTTAAAAGCTCTTCCTCGTGTCACCCCTTTTATGCAGTCAAATGTAATGATAGCAGAGCCATAGTGAAGACCTTAGCTGCTGTTGGGACAGGATTTGACTGTGCTAGCAAGACTGAAATACAGTTGGTGCCGAGTCTTGGAGTACCTCCAGAGAGGATTATCTATGCAAATCCTTGTAAACAGGTGTATCAAATAAAATGCGCTGCCAGTATTGGAGTGCTGATGATGACGTTTGATAGTGAAGTTGAACTGATAAAAGTTGCCAGAGCGCATCCAAAGGCAAAGTTGGTTTTGCAGATTGCCACTGACGATTCCAAAGCTGTATGTCATCTCAGTGTTAAATTTGGTGCCACACTCAAAACCAGCAGACTTCTTTTGGAACGGGCGAAAGAACTAAATATTGATGTCATTGGTGTCAGCTTTCACGTGGGTTGTGGCTGCACCGACCCTGAGACCTTCGTGCAGGTGGTCTCCAATGCCTGCTGTGTCTTTGACATGGGAGCTGAGGTTGGTTTCAACATGTATCTGCTTGATATTGGTGGTGGCTTTCCTGGATCCGAGGATGTGAAGCTTAAATTTGAAGAGATCACCAGTGTGATCAACCCAGCGCTGGACAAGTACTTTCTGTCAGACTCTGGAGTGAGAATCATAGCCGAGCCAGGCAGATACTATGTTGCTATAGCTTTCATGCTTTCAGTTAATATAATTGCGAAAAAACTCGTACTGAAGGAGCAGACGGGTTCTGATGATGAAGACGAAGTGAATGAACAAACCTTTATGTATTATGTGAATGATGGCTGGCGTATATGGATCATTTAATTGCATCCTTTATGACCATGCACATGTGAAGTCCCTGCTGCAGAAGAGACCAAAACCAGATGAGAAGTATTATTCATCCAGCATATGGGGACCAACATGTGATGGCCTTGACGGGATCGTTGAGCGCTGTGTCCTGCCTGAAATGCATGTGGGCAATTGGATGCTTTTTGAAAACATGGGCGCGTACACTGTTGCTGCTGCTTCTACTTTCAATGGATTCCAGGGGCCGACTATCTATTACGTGATGTCAGGACCAACATGACAACTCATGCAGCAGATCCAGAACCACGACTTCCTGCCTGAAGTGGAGGAGCAGGTTGTCGGCACCCCGCCTGTGTCCTGTGCTCGGGAAAGCGGGATGAAGCACCACCCGGCAGCATGTGCTTCCACCAATATCAATGTGTAGATACCATTCTTGTAGCTATTAACTGCAAGTTGAGCTTGAGTTAGGGATTTGGGGGACCGTTTAACTTAATTACTGCTAGTTTTGAAATGTCTTTGTAAGCGTAGGGTTGGCACAGATGCAGCAATATGGAAAACGAGAAGTTGGGGGTCACACTTATCTGTGTTCCTATGGAAACTATTTGAATATTTGTTTTATATGGATTTTTATTCACTTTTCAAATATGCTACTAAAGAGTGCCCCTCAGCTGCTGAACAAGCATTTGTAGCTTGTACAATGGCAGAATGAGCCCAAAGCTTAGTGTTGTAACCTGTTTTGAAAATAAAGTATCTTGAAATAATAAAAAAAATAAAATAAAAAATAAATTATTGCATCCTTCACTTCCTTCAGAGCTTCTTTTTGATTCCTGTTTAGGGTGTCGGATTCTTTGCTTATTTGATCCTTCATTGCTTTCAGGCTCTCTCTTAATTCTTTTTGGAAATCCTGTATCATTTTCTCTATTGAAGTTATGAATTGTCCTTCTGGCGATCTTTGCACTTCTGAGTTGGCAGGTTCTGTTGTTGTGGGATTGTGGGGGCTGATTGTTTCTTTGTGATTCTTCCTTTTCATGATTTCAGGTTTCTTATGTTTATACCTTTGTTGCTTTTGGTAGCTCTCTCTCTCTCTCTCACTCTGTAGGTATCCTATGTCTAATCCCTCTCCCTTTATAGTTTCTTATCCTGGAGGTAGATAGTTGCTAGTAGGTGAGCCTTAAAGGTGAATAGCCTTTACTGAATGGTTTGTTCTCACTTGCTCGGTATAGTGTCCATTTGCAGGCCCAATTCTTGGTGTCCTTCAGTGATTGGGTCCCTTGCCTGGTGCCTCTCACTACCTATGCAAGTGACCAGTGCCGCTATTGCCCCTCTCACTGCAAGCGTGGGTCTCCGCAGTCTCCACTTGGGCTGTCCCTATGTCTATCTGTGACTACACCTATGCAGGTGTCACCAGCAGGGAGCCCCGGGCTTGTGTCTCCCTTTGCCTACAGAAGCAGCAGGTATCGCTTTGCCCCTATTCTGTGCAAACACGGAACTCCACGATTTCCACAGAGAGGGCTGGTTTGGTCTAATTCTCCCCAGGTACCACAGCTGTATGTCCTGTGGTGCTCCCCGGGGACTCTATAAGGGTGCTGTGACCCACGGGCTGCAAGTCTGTTCCACCCAAATGTCGCCAGGGACTGTCCACTTATCAAAGCGTCTACCACGTCCCACAGCAGGCCCCACTCCCATCTCTGCGGGGCAATCCGCAGTCTCAGACCCCGTGAGTCCCTTTTGCTATGCTGGGTGGTCTCCCGCTGGGGCAGCTCGGTGACTTAATCTCTGGCGGGGGGAGCTCAGTCGCTGCTGCAGGCTCTGGTCAGGCCTCCGGGTCCTGGGGACTCTGCCGAGTGTGGATTGAACTGCTGCTCGCTTTTGTCGCTGATGCTCTGCAGTGCTGGTTTTAGAAGGGCTCCCTGGCTTCTTTGTTGGTGGCCTGCAGAAGCCGCACTGCCGGTAGCTGTTGGCGCGGTCTGACCAAGATGGCGCCGCTAACACTTCTGCCATTGCGGCAGTTCGGGTCTGTGTCGCGCGTGGAGCGAGTCGCTGCTCGCCTTCACTGCTGCTATTCTGCAGCTGCTGGTTCACAACAGGTTGCTGGCGTCTCCGTTGGTCTTGTGTAGAAGCCACAATGCTGGTAGCCGTCGGTAAAGTCCTGCCAAGATGGCGCTGCTGTTGCCGCTGCCGTTTGGTGTCTTGAGTGTGGAGGAGCCGCTGCTCGCTTTCGTCTCCGCTGATCTGCAGTTGAACTTCCAACAGGTCTCTGGCTTCTCTGCCGGCGGTGTGTGGAAGTCGCATTGCTGGCAGCGGCCGGTGCAGTCCGGCCAAGATGGCGCCACCACTGTTCCTTACGTAAGGTGCTTGGAGCTTTTTACTTTCCTCTATTTTGTCTTCTGGCTTTGATTCCGTCGTGTTTCAAACTTTTCGTTGTTTACTTCAAGTTTTTGTTGCTTTTCTTTTCCTGTGGAGAGGTTGCTTTCATGGTGATTGAGATCCAAGTCTCAGAGAGATCGTAGCGTGGTATCTCCCTTGGTCGCCATCTTGGATCCTCCTCTTAGTAAGTTTCTGAAGCTGGTCTTGAACCTGCAATCCTCCTATCTCAGCCTCCCAAGTACTGGGATTACAGGCGTGCACCACCATACCAGGCTTTCTTATGTTTTTTTCTTTTTCTTTTTTTTGCAGTACCGGGGGTTGAACCCAGGGGTATTCTACCTCCGAGCTACACCCCCAGCCCTATATTTATTCTTTATTTTGAAACAGGGTCTCACTAAGTTGCAGAGCCTCACTAAGTAGTTGAGGCTGGCCGCGACCCTGTGATCCTCCTGTCTCAGCCTCCCAAGTACTGGGATTACAAGCGTGTGCCCCACGGCCGGTTCTTTCTTACGTTCTTTAATGGTGAATGTAGATCCTCAAATCACAGAAGCCACAGCATTGCCTGCAACTTGACCACCCATGGAACTCACATACTTTTACCTTACATTGTACTTGTCAGTATCTTAAACACTACTTCCAAATTATTAAGGCTTCAACTAGATTGTGTCATTTTATGTGTTAATGATGGGATTATCAGCATTTCATATATTGTTACAACTCTATATTTTTAGTGATATCTACTTTTATCAGTGCATTGTAATTGTACGCCACAGTGAAGTTCAGTGTGATACATACATCCATGCACACACTTGCTGTGATTCTCTCCAGATCCCACTCGCCCCTCCCTCTATATGTTTGTGAGATTGGTAGTGATACCTCTGTATATGGACAGCATTATTTGAACTTTTTCATTTTTGAGAAGCATATTTAATGTAATCAGTTTCCTTTATATTCCTATATATTATATTTTATTCATTTGAAGCATAACCATAAGAAGGATCCATAACTCCTCCATTTTTTTTTTTTTTGGTACTGGGGATTGAACCCAGGGTATTCTACCTCTGCACTATACCCCAAGCCCAATTTTTGTTTGTCTGTTTTGAAATGGGTCTCTCTAGGTTGCCAAGAGTTACGTTATGTTGCAGAGGCTGTCCTCAACCCTGAAATTCTCCTGTCTCAGCCTCCCAAGTACTGGGATACAGGCATGCACCACCATGGCTGTGTGTGTGTGTGTGTGTGTGTGTATGTGTGTATGTGTGTTGGTGGGGATTGAACCCAGAGGGATTCTACCTCCAAGCTACACCCCCAGCCCCTTTCTATTTTTTTATTTGAAAACAGGGTCTAAGTTAAGTTGCTGAGACTCTCACTATGTTGCTAAAACTAACCTTCAGCCTACAATCCTCCTGTCTCAGCCTCCAAAGTAGTAGGATTATAGGAGTGTGCCACAGTGCCTGGCCCAGCTCCTCCATTTGAAACATAACTATGAGAAGCATCCATAGCTCCTCTAGGCTCCCAGGAAGCTAGTGGCAGGAACCAAGGTGAAGGCCCTGATTTAGACCTAATGGGTGCATGAGCTACTGTCAGAAGGCTTCTCTGGAGTTCAGTGGATAGGTTTTTGAATCCTGGATTTTCATTTTACTTACTGTGTGACACTAGGCAAATTACTTTGGTTCTTCAAGATGGCAGGAGGTCTTTTCCAGCTGTGAGTTCTGTGACACTTGTTTTCAGACAGGCTAAAATATACTTTACACTAAAGGCAATAAACTCATAAAAAGTCCTTGGACCCATAAAAAAAGCAGAATAAGTCCACAATATAAATCAGTTTCAAAATGGTTTAGATACATCCTTGGCTGATGTATCTATTATGGATCAACCAAAGTTTGTATAGGAAAAAAAGGAAGCTAATTTCACAACCAACATTTAGGTTATGGACAATGAAAAGCTAAGCTGGGCGTGGTGGCGCACGCTTGTAATCCCAGTACTTTGGGAGGCGGAGACTGGAGGATCCGGGTTCGCAGCTAGCCTCAGCTCTCTCGCTCTCTCTCTCTCTCTTTCCCTGTCTCTCTCTCTCTCGCTACCTAGTGAGGCCCTCCGCAACTTCGTGAGACCCGGTTTCAAAATCAAGTATAAAAAAATAGGGCCGGGGGTGTAGCGCGGAGGTAGAACGCCCCTGGGTTCAATCCCCGGTACTGCAAAAAAAAAAAAAAAGCTATCCTTATCCACAATAGGGGCCATTTCAGTGGACCCTGAAGCATCTCACACTGATAACCGACAGCTTGTATGTGGACATTCAGTCCAGTGAAGGAGGAAATTAGCCATATTTTCCTCCAGTGCTTTTGATTAAACTCTGATGATGTTTTCTGAAAAGGAACATTAAAAACTGGGATCTCTGGAGACAGACATGTTGTAATTATTATTACAAATACTTAGCATTTTTATTATCATCATTAATTACATTTCTCCTTTAAGGGTTTATCATAATCTCTAAGCCTGCTATTTGTTCATTTGTCTCATAATTATCCATAAGTAAGCAGTTTGTTCTGCATTCTCAGAAATTATTCGGTATTTGGTTCATTTTCTTTTTAAATTATTGTTGTCACAAGGGAGGTTGAAAAAAGTTGTTTTTTTTTCCCCCTTTCCTTCTGGTTCTTCTAATTTCCTTAATTATCGTGGACACTACCCTCCCCCATCCTTTCCCTCCATGCTAATATAATAGATGTTCTCAGAAACTTGGTCTTAGGATTTTTATAAAATCCGGCTCTCCAATTTAGGAAAAGAGCATTTAATGATGAGACAGGTACTATTTTTCTTTGGATATATGTATACATCTTTGCATTGTCTATCCTTTTGTATATAAGCTCTAACCCAAGTCTTATTTGACAATATATGTCTAGGCTAGCTATCCTTGATAAAACAGAACAAACTACTTCTTTCAACTCTGTATAAACCTTATGTTCCCTACTCTTGCTCCATTTCCTTTCAATGCTGAAAAGAAGCCATGATTGAAAGAAATTATAGCTCAAAATGGAAAATGTCTACTTTGTGCTAAAAAATATAAAATATCTATAAATGACTGTGTTCAGACCCCTGTATCTCCAAAGACCCGAGAAATGTGGTTAGCATATTAACCTGTTAGGGTAACATTCTGATTAGATTGCACATCTGTTTATTGTGCTGGCACTGTCCAATTAAGCCAGCCCATTTTGTGGCTGCCACACTGTGCACTTCGTGTGAAAACCTGTATTCTTCTGTTCATGCTTTTCCAAGATGTGCTTTTCTCGTTGTAAGCCCAGGTCACACGATGATGTCTCTAGTGCATAGCAAAACATTTATTACTCTGTGAGACTCAGGTGATGAAAACTGTCTGTGCTTGGTGTGATGTTCTTTAAATGAGCTGTCATCTATGACAATGACTTTATTTATACAACTTTATTCTTAAGGTAATATGGGCTTTTTGACCTTGAAATACACATAACAACCTTGTTTGGCAATTTGTCATGTTTTCCCCTTTAAAATAGTAAGAACGTATTGCAATTTGTCATGTTTTCCCCTTTAAAATAGTAAGAACGTATTGCTGCTCTTTTTAGAGCTATATGCAGCCTTGGGCAATAACTAGAACTCATATAAAGTTGCATAGACTCTGAGGGAAAGGAATTTTGCCATTCTTGATTGGTAAATGTCATAGGCATCAGTTGCTATTTAGCAAATATTTCTAGCTTTCTTTCTATCACTTAGCCAAAAAATAAGATTGCACTTTCCTATCTCCTTTAAGGTTCAGGATGGTCCTTTGACTTGATGTGGCCAATGAAATTTGAGCTGAAGTGATATATTTCCCTTCTGAGTAAAATAATGATAATAGATGATTCATCATGTCCCCCTTTTTATTGACAGGATAATAAAAAGTCTAGCCGAGTCCCTGGTGACTACCATGAACAGGCTCTTTTGGTGACCTGTGTTGAATGTGCCACATGAGATAAAACCACTTTTGTGGTATGAAGCCATGGAGACTTAGGGTTATCACAGCATAACCTTCCTCATACTGACTTCTAAAGTGTGTGTGTATGTGTGTGGGGGTGTGTACATGTGTGTATTCTTTTCAAATATTTCACTATTCACATCAGAATTTGGACAGAAATTTTTACTCTCCTCTGTGGCAGCCTTTGCTTTAATTCATTTACTAACAATGTAGGCTACCCCAGTGAGAAGAGGTGTTGCCTTAACTATGCCACTAAATCCTCCACATGAAAAATACCAAATGAGTTAGCAAGGGGTCCAGGGCTTCACCTTCCAGCCACAAACAGAAATAACCCAACCTCCAGAAAGTGGTCATGACTAAGAGTAGCTTCCTGCCCTCTAGCTCCCCCCACCCAGTATTTAGGGATGAATGTGTTGAGTCAGCAAATGTGCACTGAGTCTCCTCTGTGATAGGCATTGTTCTAGATGCTGGTAAAACAGAGAAGAATCTGCATCAAATGCTAGGGTGCACGGTAGGCCATGTGAGTCTGAGTTTCTAAGGATAGATCCCAGTTCTGTCACTTTTAAAGTTCTTGAGGAGATGCAGCTCAGAGGTGAGGAGGCTCACACTTTGGATTTTATCTTTCCTTGCCTCCAATCCAAAATCCAAGTCCGTCCTGGCAGAATTTCTCATTCCCACTTTCCTCTTTCCAGTTCTTCATAGCATTTTGTATAATACTTTCACATGCAAACTGACTTTGTCATGTTGAAATTCTTTCTATACACATCTGTTCCCCCTTTCGGATAGCTATTTCCAAAGTCATATTTCTTATTATTAACTTTTTCTATAGTCAACACAATGCTTAGCTTATTGATGAACTTGTGATAAACATATATACATACACACAGATATATATGTATGTATATGTATATGTATATGTATATGTATATGTATATGTTATATGTATGGAGAGAGGGGAGGGGAGACTGGAAAATGGACAATTTAATATGAAAAATTTCACTTATGGCTTTGTTTCCCTTGGGTTCACTGGGATAACTCAGCAGGTTTTATAATAACATCATAACTGCCATTATTGACTTTGTTCTAAAATAGGCTATTACAATTTCTGAGTAACTCATGGAAAATAGCATACCCTTCCTTTTCTGATGCCTCCCTGACTGTATTTTCATCAGGCTGGAGTATTAGGACTCAGTAGGTGGGAGAAAATACAGAAAGAGAAATACAGAAATTTTCTTGTGTTCAAGAAAGAACTTAAATACTCACACTTTGAGGAGAAAATAAAGGACCCTCGCATCCAGTGCATTAGCCATGTGGTGTAATGAATGAGAAAGATGGGATTCAGGGGACCTGAGATCATTACAGGGGTATCTCATCAGGGTACATTTTTTCGAACTGTAGAACCTCCTGGCCTGATCCTATTGAAAAAGTGGAGATAAATTGCTGTGTTTTGAAGGTGCATTAACCTTGGCTTCATTTAATGAATTACCTCTCCCAGTGCACCAACAGATACCCTGGGGCCTAAGATGAAAAATGGCCTCTCTCCTCACAGAGAGGCTCAAATATGTACCACTTCCTTCTGTTTAACTTGTGTTGACTTTCATTCTTTATCCTCCTGTTATGTATATTTAAAATATAACTTTAATATACTCTCAGTTTAAAAATAAAATGGGAAATCTATTCTCTCACAAGGAAAGCATGTGTTTCTTATTTCAAGCAGATTTTCTTAACTTAATTTCTGCCTCACTTTCTCTTCCTGGCATCTTACATTGCAAGCTACTTACTCTTTACAATTCTCCCAGATCTCTGCAGAAAAGAAAAGGATGAATAATAAGAAAATAGATTCTGGGCTGTACGTGGTGGTGCACGCCTGTAATACCAGTACGAGGCCTTCAGCAATTTACTGAGAAGACCCTGTTTCAAAATAAAGAATAAAATAGAGCTTGGAATGTAGCTCAGAGGCAGAACACCCATAGGTTCCATCCCGAGTACCACACAAAAAAAGAAGAAGGAAGGAAGGAGCAGTGTGGTCACATGGCCTAGCAGATACGTTCATCATGGGGAGACCACCTAATTGGATGTCCCCCCTTCTTCCTCTGTAGCATTCCCTCTGTGGCATTGTTTTATCATGAATCCACTTATAAAATACTTACAAGTAATAATAAATTTTTATTTTGATTTCTATGAAAGAATCTGAGAAAAGAATTTGGGAATATTTGAAAATGTAGGTTTTATTATTATTCAGGTATTATAAGGCAAACATCAGGAGATGTCTGCCACTGAAGTGATAGTTCATTATTCACATTTCCCAAGAGGAGGGCAACCATGTGGGACCACGCGTGGAAGCAGCAGGTCAGTTAGGAGGCAGAAGTATTTTTTGTCAGGTATGAAAACTGAGAAAAAGGAACATAAATGTTTGTCAGGCCCTCCTGAGCATTGCCTAGGGGGGTTCAGTGAAGCCCTGGCCCAAAGACTGACTCTGGAGGAGGCAGGACTATCTCCAGCTTGGAGGTAAAATTTCACCTGATTCATGAAGCGTTCAAGTCATATAACAACCTACTCTTCTTCATACTTGGTTCTTCCTCTTTGCTCTTTATTTCTTCTCTTTCTTATTTTTCATTCCCTTTCCTTCTTCATATCTTTTCTAATTCTTATCGCTTTCTTTCCCACATTTTTCATTCTTCTTCTTTCTATCCCTGCAATCTTCACTTATTTCTTGACTCATCTTTTATCTTTAAATCTCTCATTATTTATAGACACAACCTAGGTCATCTTCTGGGCTCTGCGTCCAGCACAGCCAGAAAACCATCACATCCAGGCAGCAACTCTTCTATGAATTACATTTTAATCCACAAACTTTTTTATAACTTTTACAAGAATGAGCACGGAAGAACGTCAAATCTTTCCAGTCAAACTGCTGCTCCTTTCTGGTTGGCTTCAACCAAAGTTGGTTGTAGTGTCATGCTATAACCAAATTGTAGCATGACACTGACACAGCTAACACAGACCTTTAATAGAGTGGACCATGGATTGGCGGACAGCAAGGCTCACCTGCTCCTCCAGCATCTGCTCTGCCACCGGCATGTCTACACACCTGGTCTTCAAACTGAGAAGTCTCCAGTTCTAGATGTCCTGCTAATCATCAGGACTCCCATTATCAGTAAGCCATAAACTAAATTATTAGTGACATCTGTCCTGGATTACTCTGTTTGCTTCTCCCTTCATTCATCCGGGCACTGACAATTATGTTGTCCCACAGCAGATCAAGTTTCACAGCAGCAACAAAAGATTAAAACTGTTTTATACTGGAAACATTTAGAGGATAAACAGCAGAGGGTTATAGGAAAGAATTGTAGTCAGCTGTGTGGCCATCTGGGAAAAAACTATTCAAATGCTATTAATATTTAAAAACCTTTTAGATTTTTATAGTTTGCAACATTCCTAACAAACTGATCTTTAGCTCCACAGTGAATTTTCACTGTCAAAAATACTGCTAAGCTCTTTCTGAGTCTTTATTAACAGGGACAGAGCTGTCATCCTTGCTGCTGTCCTGGTGGCCTGGTTGAAAGCCAGTGGTGTTGAAGATGCAGGTCCACATTCTCAGTCGCTCATAATAGTAAGTCCGCTGAACATCAAGGAACCCCAGGTCTTCTCCTTTATTTAATTACTTCCCATCTTCTCTCTTTTTTCCTCCCTCTTTCTTCTTTCTCTTTACTTCCTTCTCTATATTGTCATCTCACAGTTTTCTTGAGTCTACAGAAATATGTACTAGAGTATTACTATAGTAGAGGTGTTTCCAGGATCTATGTAAAATTAAATTGGCCAATGCACCCATGTTGTTTCTGCCCAAACACTTCTATCTGCTCAAACTGTACGATTGTATCAAGACAGGCTTCAGAGAGAAGAATGGTAGCTGACAGGCAGTGTGTAGAAATGGGAGATGAGTGAATGGTCAATAAATGACCTAATATCATACACATTAACTCCCACCCCATACCCAGTAATCCCCCAACACCGCTCTCACTCCTCCATTCCTCTACTTCCATAGTCCTCCCTCAGTGGGTCCCAGGGAACAAGCTGGAAATTCTCCAATCCAGCATCTGTATTAAAAAACTATACCAGCTAATGGCAAAGTCACCGAATTAGCATCACATGACAGTCTTGTAATCTTTATAAGTTTCAGTTGGAAAAAGAAATGTTTACACCATGAGAGCTTATAAGAAACCAGCCAGATAATAGAGAATTAATAATTTTGTCAATCATAAAGTATTAAACAAATCAAAGGGTTTATTCATGATGTTACTGAGGACCCTGATTTACATGGTTCCGTGCATTCTCTACGTGATTCTTACTTATGTAGTATTATTTTTAACCTTTTACTTTAAAATAATTTCAGATTTATAGAAAAGTTATAAAAATTATACAAAGACTTCCAGTACACCTTCCACCTATATCCCAGCTGCTCTTTACCACACTTTTTCATCCCATCACTTATCAATAGTATTTGCATAATATTTATTTCTGAATTATATTCAAGGTAACTGGCAGACTTGATGATGACTTTTATCCTTAATAAAAAGGAAGGGAGGGCTTCAGGATTTACTGAGGATTTAATTGCCACATTTAAGTTAAGTAAGAAACCCTTGAAATTTGAGGCCTTCAAGACTCAAATATCCAAAGTGCATATTTTTAGGGATCACAGCAGGCGGTGAGGACCCTGCCAGCCAGTTCACATGGTGTGTGTTTTGCTCACTCCTATAAAGTCCTTAATTTGTAGTGCTTCTCCTCCTTTTTGCTTTGGCTCTTCTTTGCATGCCTTGGTGGGCTTCCCTATTCTTTTTGTTAGAGTGACCTTTCTTAGAAGGCATCTTTACTCCAGTATATTTCTCATTTAGTTTGTCAGTTATCCAACTAACCCTTTCTCCCAAAGTTAGATTTTGAAGTTCATAATAAAACTAGTACCTAAAAGGAGAAAATTTATCTTTTTTTCTATGTTAGACACAAAGAGAATACTAGTTAATATTGGTTGTAATTTTAAAAATTATGCACGTATAATTTCATAATTTTAAGGATTTCTAAACTTTGGATTATATTATTTCACTTTTAAATATCTTATGTCTCTTAACTGTGTTGCTCTTAGGAGACAATGAAATATCTAAAATATACACTCCATTTTTGTTTTGTTGAGAGATGAAGCAAGACAAACCTCAGAACAATCGAATCAACAGACTATAGCCACGTTTTGTAGAGAATAGACTTAATTCATTTCAGATCCTCTAAGTTAGTATTCTTTAACCACCCCCCTTGCTCAATTGCTATGTTACCAAAAATGACAATTTTTTTAAGTTGACTTTTTCTGTGGTTATTTTGTGAAGTTTCTGATTTTCAAAAATTAAGGTAAGCTGGGTATTGTGGCACATGTCTGTAATCCCAGTACTTGGGAGGCTGAGACAGGAGAATCACAGGTTTGAGGCTAGCCTCAGCAAATTAGTGAGGTCCTCTGCAACTTAGTGAGACCTTGTTTCAAAATAAAAAAGTAAGTTAGGGCTGGGAATATAGTTCAGGTAGAATGCACCTGGGTTCAATGCCCATTACCACACACACACAAAAGTTAAGGTTGTTCTTATGTAGCCATTTTATAAACTTTGCGGGCAGCTGAATTCCAAGTGAATATGTATATTAGAAGGCACAGGGGGAAAAGGTCAAAGTCATAAATTCACCTCTCAAAGATAATTACTATTAATATTTGACATTTAGCATTTTTCTACTTTTTCTTCCAATTTATGTTTGTATAGTAGAGATCATTGTTTATAAAATTGAAGGTCTTCATGTTTTAAATAATACACTACATCATAAGTATTCTCTTGTGTAAATAAAATTTCTTACTATTACTTAATGATATTCCTAAGGGTTAGTATACCCATAATTCATTTAATTGTTCCCTTGTTGTTGGCAGATTATTTTTCTCAATTTTCCCTATTCTATAGTATAGAATCTAGTGAGGGTAATTCTTATGGATTCTACTATTTGTGTTTTAAAAATGATTTCTATAGAATTGACTTCCAGAAGCTTAGGAATCTGTCGGGAGGTAGGTTTTGTTATCTGATAGTGTGTATACCTATAGTGACAGCCTGCACCATGATCCTCTGAAGAGCTTGGGTTTCATATGCTGTACAGCCTTTTGTAATAGCTGTTTTAATGTCAGTGTCATTGAGCAGTGGCTTAGTTCTCAAGTGTTATTTCACACCTGAACTTCATGTTTTTGGTTCATCATCATGTCTTTTTAGATAGTGACAGCTGGACAGATACAGTTTTAATCTACACTGTGTATGTGTTTGTGTTGCCCCTGGCAATTTCCAAACCTCCTCTTTGAGTTTCCACTTTCTCACTTATAAAATAGAAATATAATTTTAAAATCCTCATCGAGTTCTTGTGTGGATTAAATAAATTAATATAAGCATAATATTTAGCATAATTCTTGGCACATGGTAAATATGCATTGGTTGACTTTGTTATAATTATTACTGATACTGTAATTAACATTTTGTCAAATATCTATTGAGAAAATAAGGATTTTTATACTTATTTACATAATTATTCTTCTGTGCTGTACCTCTTCAAGTATCCTGAAACTGCCTGACGTAATGATTGACACCATTACCATCCAGGGTCAGAACTGTAAAGAAGCCTGGAGCACCTACTTTTCAATACTGAAACAGAAAGACAAGTAGAAAAATACAGTTTGAGCCAGGCGTGGTGGCGCACGCCTGTAATCCCAGTACTTGGGAGGCGGAGACCGGAGGATCCGGGTTCGGGGCCAGTCTCAACTCTCTCTCTCTCTCTCTCTCTCTCTCTCTCCCTGTCTCTCTCTCTCTCTCTCTCTCTCTCTCCCTGTCTCTCTCTCTACCTAGTGAGGCCCTCCGCAACTTCGTAAGACCCGGTTTCAAAATAAAGTATAAAAAATAGGGCCAGGGGTGTAGCGCGGAGGTAGAACACCCCTGGCTTCAATCCCTGGTACCGGAAAAAAAAAAGAAAAATACAGTTTGGGAAATGAAATCTGTAATGAGGCCAAATTATATGTAGTCATTTTCAAATCAAAATGCTAAAACATTTATTAGAGGAAATAACCATTTTAAAGAGGAGAAAACATATTTTCTTATTTAAAAAAACCTGCCTCCAAATTTGTCTTAATTTCTGAAATACATCCCTCATAGTTTAGCTAAGAACCCGTTTTATTAGAGATCACACATCTTCTGACTTTGAGGTAAAAACTGAATTAAAAATTATTGTGGTTTCTAGCCCTCCACCTCTCCCTCACCCTCTCCCTGTTAGTATCCCTCTGCCTCCACATCCACTCTGGAATTCATAGTGACTGATATTCAATAACCTTCTAGATAATCTTAATAACCTTCCTTTGGCTCAAATTGCCAAGCTCTTATTTTTTCATCTGGTTTTCCTTGCAATGTCAGACCCTTTCACCCAATTAACATATTATTTTGATGGGGTAAAGGTGAGAAAAGATCAAAACATTGTTAGCAACAGAATACAGGGTGTGCTAAAACTTTTAAAAGACTATCTTTTTCACCAATATGGTTGTATCACATTTTAATTTTTTAATGGCTCAGCTTAATGTGCCACTCTGAGAAGTAAACTTATATTGCACGTAATTTGCTTGGTAAAGTTGATATATGGCTTAAACTACCTGTGTTACATGATACGAAATTAAATCATATTAACAAAGTGTGTCAATAGGAACTCAAGTTTGTCTTATTTGTTAGCACTCATTATAGCTTATTTAAACCCAATATGCTAGCTGGGCGTGGTGGCGCACGCTTGTAATCCCAGTACTTGGGAGGCTGAGACGGGAGGATCAGGGTTCGCAGCCAGCCTCAGCTACTTAGTGAGGCCCTCCTCAACTTAGTGAGCCCCTGTTTCAAAATAAAGAATAAAAAATAAGGCTGGGAGTGGAACTCAGAGGTAGAATGCCCCCGGGTTCAATCCCCAGTACCACCAAAAAAATAAAAAATAAAAAAATAAACCCAGTATGCTAAATGTTATAAAAAGGCATAAATGCATAACCCTGAGTTTTAGTTCAGAGACTAAATCTGTGAGATTTCATTACATAATTGAATAGGTATTTATTTAAGCTACAGGTGTGATCACAGCAACATTTCTGGAACTTCAATGCTTGTATAAATCCCTGGAGATCTTGTTAAGATGCAGACTCTGAGTCTGTCGGTGTGGTGGAGCCTGGGATTCTGCATTTCTAGCCAGCTCTCAGGTGATGCCACTGCTGCTGGTCCATGGACCATGCCTTGTGTGACAAGGGGTCAGAAACCGATTATCTATTGTGAGTGCAGAAAGAATTTAACTAAAGAGATCATTAAACACAGATTCCTGGCCCCATCCTAGAGATTCTTATTTAGCAGATTTGGGGTAGGGCCACAAGATTCTATATTCTTAACAAACTCCTACATGCCACTGCTGATCTGCAGAGCATAATTTGAGTAGCACTGATTTAGAAGTATTCAAACTCTCTGCATTTTTGGCATGGAACAAAAATTAATTATGGTGGGATAACACATGGCTTGTGGAAAGTCTCTAAGATTATCTAGAAGGGAACTGAGTTATCTGGCATAGACCTACTCTATGGCCTCAGTTTCCTTACCTATGAAATGGGGCAAATTATTAGTGACCCAACCCCTTTCATACAAAACAGAAAGATCCCTAATTAATTTGACACATAAGTTTTAATTCTTTGGCCAGGTCTCCAAAAACATTCCCAGAACCCAAGACAAGAGTTCACATGGAGACCCCATGCCGTATGTATAAACATTTAACATTTATACATCAAGTTAACAAGTACATTAGAAAATAATATGTATTGTTTATTATTGTAATATGTGCCTCAGTCACCATATGCAACTGTTAAACATTCAAAAGGAGTTCCCCAGCACTTCTCAAATCTATAGTTTGATGCATGAGGGGATTGAAAATGGATACTTGTTTCTCCTAGGAAATAACACTTTACTATTACACTTTATTATTTGAGCATCTGTTATACTTATCCTATTTTAGAGGAAGGATTTGACAGGATAATGGATTATTTTTCCCTTACCTAAGCACCTCTATTGCTAAATCCTACCTTCACTGTGAAATGGTCTCCATCTCTGATGTCAGCAATTGCACAATTCACAACTCTCCATCATGTTCAAATGCAGTATTAATTTTATTCATTTATGTATTTACGTATGTGTGTACGTATGGATGGATGGATGGATGGATTTATTGTGGAACCAGGAATTGAACTGAAGGGCATTATAACTCTGAGCTACACCCCAGCCCAATTTTGTTTTTTATTTTGAAACAGGGTCTTGCTAAGTTGCTGAGGCTGGTCTTGACTAAGTTGCTGAGGCTGGTCTTGACTGGATATCTTCCTGTCTCGGCCTCCCAAGTACTGGGATTACAGATGTGCACCACCACTCTTGACCTCCTTTTATTTTGAAATGTAACACAAGATAAATGGAGAAGCCCTTCCCCGGGATCTGAAAGGTGTTAAATATGGGATTGGATGTCTAGGATTCTGCATCACACTCTTGCAGTGTTCAACACAGAATCCCAAAAGACAGAAGTAAACCCCCAAGTGTATTTGTGATGTGTGGAGCCTCTGAAGCTGAGGGCCCAGGGAAGGGGCACTTCCGCCTGGATCGGAGGCAGGACTGTTTTGGTGGATATATGGGAACTGACACCTGAAATTAAGTATCACTCAAAGATCCCTGAAGGTACTTGATGTTTGGAAGAAACATGAAGACTCAAACTAACAACTGCTTCTTCCAGGTGCTCTAAAATATAACCACATAAAAATTAATTTAGGCCAAAGCCATATCATTTTAGCTACAGAGAGAAAACTTGTGTCAAATCAAGACATAATCAGTTGCCCTCTGTCATGTATACAGCATGATATCTCTATACAGTCTTTCTTTATCACTTGCACAACTACATTTTAAGACATCATCCAACATCTCATGAATGAGAGATAAACAAGAACAAGAGAGCCTTTCTTAAACTTCCTACCAGGTTAAAAGAAAAGCAGATTGTCTTTTCAGACAACCTTGTGAATTTCTTGCTTTACCTGCCTGAAAGCTCGGCACTAAATTTAGTATTCCTTTCCAGTACTTGAAACAGCTCCAAGTCTCTGTATGTTTTTACTTCTTTTCTTTAGGTTCCTTCTTTTATTTCTCCTTTTAAGTTTGTTTATTTTTAATGTGATATAAAATAATCAGTTAACTTAGGAAGATGTAGCAGCATGCAAAAGAAAGGAATGAAATAACTAATTGAATGACTTTTTTTGAGAATTCATTCCATTCAAATAGGAACATGTTTTCCAAATAATAAAACTCCCAATTTAAAGGTTTTGTATTTTAGCTACCTCATGATCCAAGATGCTGCTGAAGTCCCAGCCTTGATCAGGTTAGAACATGTCAGTGCAGAGAGAGAAGGGAAGCCAGCAGAGCGAAAGGGTCATTTAGATTTTGTAACTTTTCCAGAAGTTCTACAAAGCACTTGGTCACTTGACCACAGCTGAAAAATGTAGTATTTCATTCCTGGCATAAGCGAATTTAGCTAAATATTAAGTTTCTGTTACTTTTTAGGAAGAAAAGAGATAGAGGTGAAAACCTTCAACTCCTATCTACTGCAAATGATTTGTTAGTGTTGGAGCGGGGATTTTTTTAAACTTTTTACTATCTTAAGTAACAACATATTGAATCTTTAAAATGGTCATAAAGTTTAAAGTAGCTGATGCCACATTAGACTGATCTTTATTTGGCTACTTTCTACATTTCAGACACTGAAATCTTACATCTCAAATTAGCATATTTTCAACAACAAATAAATAAGATTTTTAAATAGGATGTGGAGGATTACTTCCAAAATTGTTCATGTGTAATCTGCCTTTGTTTGGGAATTGAATTGATGATTTATATTTTCATAGATGTTGATTTCCTTTCCTGGTGTTTTGTGAACTGAGTAGGAAGGCCATGGTATTAATTCTTTGTCTCCTTTCCATTTACTCAGAGCACAGCAGGGAAGTATCACAGTCCGCTGTAGACTGTTTGTATTTTACACTAACTTTTCAGACAATAAATTGAGCATGAGAAATATGTTATGAAATTGACTGCATTTGCAAAGTGGCATTTGACATTTTCTATTTATAAACATGGTACTTTTTACCCAATATCCAGGAAACTTTTCACAAAATGAATTTCCATTAACTTATGTGTTAAATGCCAAAGCTGATTATTTGTATCTGAGATGCACTAAACTAAGATAATTTAATCTTCTTGGCCAGGGTCAAGTGCATTAAAAGAAAATGTGTGTTATGAATACACAGTGTTAAAACAAACAGCCATTACACAGCAGCTTTTCATAATTAACCAAAAGAAAATCACAAGTTGAGTAAGCATAATCTTTTATTACTGAACTTTTAAAAATCACATATCAAAAAATCACATATCAAATTAACAATCTCACCTCTTCTAAGGGTATATATTTTATTTTGACACACAGATAAGTAATT
Organism: Glis glis; assembly: GCA_004027185.1. Taxonomy (NCBI): domain Eukaryota; kingdom Metazoa; phylum Chordata; class Mammalia; order Rodentia; family Gliridae; genus Glis; species Glis glis. The sequence continues at coordinate 67,301 of PVJS01002606.1, forward strand.
AATGTTTATTCCTTGTTTCTGATGTGGATTGTATATGATTATATTTGTGTGTATGTGTGTCTGTGACTAATATAAAACACTGTGATTTGGAAAAACAAAATTGGGAATGGACTTAATATCTCTTTATCAGTCAACCATGAAATCAACAGTCCACCTACTGCTCCCATGCCACAAAGTAGATTTTACATTATGAATCATCAATTCGGGATGGGAGGGGAACTTTTGGAAATTTCCATTGCCCAAGTTCCTCACCATGATCAGCCAAGCATTTACCACCCCTAGACTGTTAACTTCTCAACTAGTTTTCACAATTTGTTGTCCTGTAAAGTTATTATGGCCCAAATTTTCTGCACACTAATTAAAATTCCATTTCTCATGAATTCCTTAATCGAGTGCAAGTCATTATGTGCTTTGTTGATTCTTAAGTGCAAAGATAATTGCAATGGGCAGCATGAAAAGGGTTTGATTATTGCCTGTCGACTCTTGTGAATTCTAATAGGTCTAATTGCAGAGCATCAATTCATCATCTCAGCATCACTTCTTTTTATTATTAGCTCTCCGAATTGTAATGTTCTCATAAAGAAGTGTTGTAGTATATCAGAGATGACACAGTACCTGGCCTATTATAATTTTCAGCCCTTACCTTGTGCGACTCTTGAAATTAAAAGTTTATCATGGAGTGCCCTTTTTCTGAAACTAATTTTAAAATGTTCCTGTATGATGAAATGAATACTGTCCAATAATCTACATATGAATTTGCCTTTACAATAATTCCATTAAATGACTGCCAAGACCTTTTTTACTCAGATTGTTCCTATAAATTCAGAACATAATGTGTTAGTTGGAAAACATTTATTAGACTTTTTAATAGGAATTCCTCCTAGCATTTTACAGAGACTCCCTTTACTATAGCAGCTATTCTAAAGGCAAGGGAAAGAAAGAGCTTCTCCTGAATAATGATGTGGGATCTTTCAGGCATCCCAATTACATGACTAAAGACCACTAGCAACTGATATGCCAAATAGTCTATCATTTGTACTTTGGAACCAGAACAGCCCTGATACAGAGAAAAAACATAAACTTTTAATCAGTCTACAGAAAAACTTACGTTCCATATATGTGATGGAGTGTATCCATTAATAATGGCTACAAATTTGGGGACTTAAGCTCTCTGCCCAGCACTGTATTTTAATCATTATTTTCAATAATCTCAAGTGTTCTTATGAATAAAGTTTTTTTTTGTGGTACCGGGGATTGAACCCAGTGGTGTTCTACCTCCGCGCTACACCCCCGGCCCTATTTTTTTTTATACTTTATTTTGAAACCGGGTCTCATGAAGTTGCGGAGGGCCTCACTAGGGAGAGAGAGAGAGAGAGAGACAGAGAGAGAGAGAGAGAGAGAGAGAGAGAGCTGAGGCCGGCCGCGAACCTGGATCCTCCGGTCTCTGCCTCCCAAAGTACTGGGATTACAAGCGTGCGCCACCACGCCTGGCTGAATAAAGTTTTAATGACAATTTCACAGACAAGGCTCAAAATATCACCCATGATCACCAGATGGTATAGGGCAAAGCTGAAATTTAAACACAGAAGACTGCCATAGCTTATATGCTATTTTCAACACATACTATGATGTGATTTATTCAAATGAATGACATCAGAATTGGTAATAGTGAACTTTGGAAGAAGGATTATCATATTGTTAGAGTGTGACTCCACGCCAACTTAAAAGTTAAACTGAAGAGATTTTTATTTCCATTAGGACAATATGATCAGATGTGATTATAAACCCTGTTAGGGAATGAGTCAGTTTTGTATGATTGCTTTACATAAGTTAAGCAAATTGAAGGAAAATGTCTTAGTTATTTACTGCCACGTATCAAACTATCCCAAACTTGGAATAAACCAATAACTATCTTATTAAGTTTGCAGATTCTGTGTGACTAAAATGCAAATGGCTTGTCTCTGCTCCACAATGGCTGGCACCTTATTGGCAAAGGTGTGGATGATTGGGAACTGGTTCACAAGTCTGGTGACTGGGATGGGATGACTACAGGATGGGCTCAGCTAGGATTGCTTAGCAGAATACCTATATATGTGCCATTGGATTCTCTCTGCATGGCACTGTGTTCTTAGAGGGAGCATGCAGACAGAAAATATTCCAAGAGACCAAGGCAGAATCTGAAGGGCTCTCCACCTTGCGTTGAAAACCCCACAGCATGACTTCAACACATTTTATCAGTTATAAGCTAGTCATTGTCACCATCTGAAGTTCAATGTGAGGGGATTTATATTCTAGCTTTTGACAAAGGAGTGGCAAGATCACGTTGCAGAAGAGCAGGTGGGATGGGAGGTATCTCAGTCAGCTGTAGATCACACAGCCTTCCATAGGTAATGAGTCAACTCTGCATTACTGCTTGCTGGGCAGTAAAGCAATTTAGAAGAAACCGTCCCCCAGCAGGTATAAATTACTGCTTTAAACATCCCTCAAAAGAGTACTTTAATGAGAGGACACCTCTTTGTTTTGTGTATTTTTGTGATGAAAAGCAAGAATAAAAGTTAATTCATTTTTAATAGAGCAAATGTTTTGTTCTTTTTAAAAAGATCCTCCAAAATATATGATTTAGACATAACTATTTTATTAAGCACTTCAGTTCATTTTCAAATATAAAGAATTAAGAGAAAATATTAATCCTAAATTTGTGGTACCAAAGGAAATTTTTAATATAGCCTATACTTCAATAGGGAGTACATTACAAATCACCATTTCTTAAGTTCTGCTTTGAAAATCATAGATTGAAACAGTGACATACTTGGAGCTATTGCTTAGTATATTATCATAATTTTTAAAATTTTACATACTTCAAATTTTGAAGTTTGATCTCATCCCATGCTAGTGATATGGAATATGCAACTCTTGTGGTGCTGGACAGTGGCAGTGAGCAGTGACCACCAGTCAGCCATGCGATTTAGATGAATAAGCAATACTCCGTAGGATACTGTGTTGCTGACAGACGATGTCCTGTTAGGTTAGGCATATTAAATGCAGTTTTACTTTATGATATTTTTAGTTTACTATGGGATTATTGTCTGTAATCCCATTGTAAGCAGGGGAGTATCTATATATGATTTGGTGAGTTTTGACAATGAATACACACCAATCAAGTTGAAGAATATTTCAACTCACCAGAAAGTATTTTATATTGAATATTTTTTATTGTTATATCTTCCCTTGTGCCCAATTTAGTGAATCCCCACCTGCCAATGGCAAACATTAATAATGAGGCCACTATCACTATGTATTAGTTTCATCTGTTGTTAATATGAATGAAACCATACAGAATAAACTACTTTGTGTCAACTTTCTTTTGTTCAGCATAAAGTTCATGACATTTATGCACATTTTTGCACATATTAATACTTCATTATTCTTCATTGGTCAGTAGTATTTCATCATATGAAGCACAAGTAGTTTATCTGTCCTCCCATGTGTTTGTTCCTCCCGTTATTCTTTCTTCTTTCAAGATGATCCTGTTTCCAGAATTTCCTTTAGCCATTCTTGTAGGATAGGTCTGATCTGTTGGTGACAAATTCTCTTAATTTTCCTTTGTCTGAGAATGGCTTCATTTCCCCTTTCATTCCTTAAAGATAATGTTGCTGTATAAAGTACTCTGGGCTTGACAGCTCTTTTCTTCCATCACTTAATAAATGTGGTACCACTTCCTCTGGCCGCCATGATTTCTGGTGAGGGATCCACTGTTATGTGAACTGTTTTCTCCTGTGTAGATAAGGTTTCATTTCTCCCTTGCTGCTTTCCCATGATTTTGTCTACTTTCAGACATTTGTTTTGGTGTGTTGTGTGTGTGTGTGTGTGTGTGTGTGTGTGTATGTTTGTTTTTTAGTTAAGCAGAATTTTATTTTCATTTAATTAATGTTTTTATTGGCACATTATAATTATACATGATAGTGGTATTCATTGTGATGTTTGTTTCCGAGACAGGGCCTTGCTGACGTTGCCCAGGCTGGCCTCCAACTCCTGGGCTCAAGGGATTCTATCTTCCTGCTTCAGCCTCCTAAGTAGCTGGACTACAGGTGCATGCCACTGTGCTCGACTTTGTAACTTTTAGTAAAGCCTTATTTTGATGGTTCTCTTAAGATCTTACATATTTTTAACATCTCTGTTATCTCTGTGTTGAGCTTGTTGATTGTCTCTCTTATTCAAGTTGAAAATTTCCTGGTTTTTAGTATAACGAATATTTTCTATCATATCCCATATATTATAAGACTGGATCTTGTTGAAACCTTCTGTCTCTGCAGGCCTTCTCTGACACAATGTCACATCCACAGGGAAAGAGGGCACTGCCTCATCTCACCAGATTTCCCTTCTGACACTCCAGAGAAGGAGGGTGCCTTGTCTCTGCAGACATAGGATTTCAGACTCTCTGGTAGGCCTCAGAATGAGCGGTCCTGGCTGGGCAGGCAGGGGAAGAGTGCCTTCTTCCTGCTCCCCAGTTAGTCTCACACCCGCACAGCAGTAGCCTGGGGAGGAGTGAAATTCCCAGCTTCCTACCTGGTCTCTTCTGACACTACACAGAAAAAGGGCTCATCCCCACCTGCCAGGGAAGAAAGTCCTGGCTCCCCATGCAGTCTCCACTGATACACCCAGCGTAGGAAAAGCCTCACTGTAATGGTGTGAGGGTGGCTGTCTAGACAGCTCACTGACCTTGACTTACAGGGGAAAGGATGAGACCTTGGCTTTGTCTGTGGTATCTGGTTGGAGTACAACAGTTTTTGTCTTTATATCTTACTAGATGTCTTACCTGGCGTTTTGGCTATCAAGAGGGTTATAATTATTCCCCATCCTCACCAACACTTGTTATTGTCTGCCTTTTGGTTATAGCCATTCTAGTAGGTATGGAGTCTTATATCTCTCATTGTGGTTTTAATTTGCATTTCCCTAATGACTTAATATGTTGAACACCTTTTCATGTACTTACTGGCTATTGTATATCTTCTCTCCAATCATTTCTTAATTTCTTCTTTGACCTTTAAATCTTTTCAAACTCATAGTATGTGCTTTGCTTTTCTAAATTTGGGCCTGCTTGTTCTTTGGCTTAGCTTGGAAACATGATTTTTTTTAGACTTCTCACAATTAGTACTTACACACATCCTGATCCTATAATTTAAATTATTTCAATCAATCTCTCAATTAGTGTCATTAATGCTCTGTTGACATTTAATCTAGAATGAGCTCTTCCTACAGTAATATTTATCCAAAATGTGCTTATCTTTGTGCTCATTAGTATAATTTATAAGAACTAAAGTAGAGATTGGACAAGATTTTCTTTGGCCAAGTTTTGTTCCACAAGGAAGCATTTAAAAGTGTAGATTGCAATTAGTGTGTGTATAACAACAGAGCTGGGCAGGCCAAGGGAAGCCACATAGGTCAATAGAAAAAGCATGTTAATATGATACATATGCCAAACACAACAGCCAGGGGTGTGTTTGGTATGAGAACCTGATGGACAAAAACAGGGTCAGAATCTTGGGTGCTAAGTATACACTAAAATATCAGGTCATGGGTAGAATTTTGTTAAGATCATTTCAGGCTGCTATATTGATCTAGACTCAAGATTTTTAACATGTAGTCCTAGACCACATCAGCATCACTTGCAAACTTGTTAGAAATGCAAATGCATGATCTCCACTCCCTAACCCCAGCCCAGATCTATTGAATCAGAAACTCTGGGCTGGGCATGTGACCCAGTAACCTCTTTTACCAAGACATGAAGATGATTTTAACTACCCTCAAGTTTGAGGTTGTTGATCCAAACTTCTTAGTAGGTACAGAAGGAAAAGGGAATACATTTGGAAACAGGCCATAGTTGGAACATGGTAGCAATTTACGATTAAGTGAGGGTACACAACAGGGAGTGGCCAAATGCAAGTTAAGTATAGCTCTTTCTATGTTATTACCATAGGGATTAGTCAAGATCTGGCAGGATATGTTTAATAACTTGTTGTTGGAAAGGCAAGAAGAGTCAAAAATTAGGAGACGAGAGCCCTGTTACTAAGTACATCGTGGGCTCATCTGGTTCTAACACTTATTCCCTGAGAGAAGACATTCATACAAGTTGGCATGTGTGCGTCCTCATAAGGTAGAATGAGAAAGGTACCTGGACACCTAAGTGGTTTGTAAGAGGGGCTGTGCTTCCGGTGGCCCTAAGCCTTCACTGGAATGGTGTTAGAAAGCCAATTTTCTCAGCAGCTGCAGAGGCAGCCAGCCACATTCCATGAAAGAAGATTCTCTTTCTATCAGAGGAGAATTCCGAGGACAATTTTCTTTTCTCATAATAGCAAAAATATTTTACTTTCCCCCCGGTGTCTATTCTTTCTTCAGCTCCTCCTTCCCATCCAAAGCAGTATTACACAAAGTGTCTATGTGACAATGCTCCCAGACCACCACCAAATAGGGTTCCATTCTTCTTTGGCCATGTCCAGGAGAGCAGTGTCTTGAGCCATTTAGAGGAATGCCACCTATGGTTCTACCAACTCCTAGTCTTTGGGATTATACAGGCTTCTCAGAATCCAAAGAAAGAACTAAGTGAGGACTCTGTAATATTCCACGAATCTCCTAGTCCATGACTAGGTTCTTAGGCCCAGGGGATACCTTTGGAAAGGAGCCATCATCATCTTCATGAAATTCTATAAATTGATTGTTGTCCTGTCTTCTTTATGAGTATGTTTCTCCATTTAATAAGAACATTAAAAGTGAAAAAGGCAAGAAATAGCAAAGCATATTTTGTTTAGTCTTATTGAAACCTTCATATTATTCTGTCAATAATATTGTCTATGGCAATTCCACTATTAAGTTTAATTTTGTTCTTTAGTATCTTTATTGTACAGCAGTGTCAAGCACACTCTTGCAATTCAGTTTAAGAAAAAAAGAAATATCCCTTTGAATTTAAGCCATTTAAGGATTTGTAATTAATGCATAATAATTAGGTATCTAAAAACAGCTCCTCAAAATTGAACTATACTCTCTGGCAAATGTATAAATCCATGTTTATTTGAAGTGTGTAATAGTTATAAAAATGGAGCATAAAATAAGTCTGACTTGGAACAGTGTTGTCATCAGTTCTAAAAGAAGCGCTTTGCAATAGCTAGAATCATGCAAATGGGTATGTTCTGCTTCATGAAAATATTGAATATCCCCCCACCCTGTGTATTGTCTGCATGTATTTTCAATGAGTAGCAAATGTTTCTTATCATGTTTGAAAAATAAAATCATACCAGTCAACATTAAAAAAAACCGAAGATCATAGCAGTTTCTGTAATTTAGTTGTTAGCTACCTGAAGAATACATTCCTTGTTAAAATATATATTTGCATAATTCAGTGGGCAATTATATTGCTAATTTTTTTCTTGAGATACACTGCCAAGGGATTGATTATTTCCATTACAAGAGAAAACCTGATGAAAAGACAAAAGTATCGAGAAAAAAATGTTAAGGTGCACATTAAGTGTATTAAAATCTGTTAAGACTTAGCTGGTACCAAGTCTTGGCCTTGGGAACAAAGGGATTTATATCTAGTAGAAAGGTTAGTAGAGAAAAGAATTATATATATGTACAAGTTAGGAAAGGATGTTCTAGTGAGAGAGAGAGAAAGAACAACTAGAGGATAAAAATCCTTAGAAATTAAAGCAGGAACAAAAGTTGTAATTAAAAGGATGCATAACAGAAAGGAAATAGCTAAATATTAACTTAAGAAAAATAAGCCAAGAAAATGTTCTAAAATATACAGCCAATGAAGTATTTGAGACAAAATAAAGAGAATTGAGATTTACTCTCAGACATATAAACTCATCTATTAAGAGTTCAGGAAAGAAATGAAAGACTAGTTATAACTTCCCAACTAGAAGAATGTCTTAATCCATTATATGTTGCTATAGCACAGTACCTGACACTTGGTAATTTATAAAAGAGAGTGGTTTATTTGGCTCATGATTTTGGTGGTTGGAGGAACAAACAGCATGGCACTGGCATTCTGGCAAGACACTCCTGGCTGAGTCACAACAAGACAGAGAAGCAGAAAGTAAAATGGCCATATACAGAAGAGGTACATGTATGAGCAAAGAAGCAAAAGCCCAGAAATGGTCCAAGATTGCGCTTTTTATAATCGTCAGCTCTCTCAAGAACTCATCCACTCCTACCAGACCCTATCCACTCCTTCAAAGACCTTAATCCATTCATGAAGATGGGGAACCGATGACCCAGTTACCTCCCTCTAGGCCCCTCCTCTTAAAGGCACCACTATTGCAACATTGTCATACTGGGGCCCCGGCTTCCCATGCATGAACTTTTGGAGGACAAATCACACTCAATGCATTGCAAAGGAGAACAAATTTTCCCATCCTGATAAAACCTAGACATTTTGAATTTTCAGAATTCTAAGGATAAAAATTAAGAAGTTCTCAGTTTTGGAAAGTAAAATCCAGGCTGCTTATTGGGATATAAAAATCAAACTGTCTTTTTGTCATAGTAGAAGGGAATGAAGCAAAATATTCAAACTTCTGAGAGAAAAAAATTTTGAACCTAGAATCAGTATGCCAGAAAAATAGCATTCAGAAATGAAAATAAACAAACAAAATATTTGAAAATGCAGTGACTCAAAAATTTCCCAGCCACAGACCATTTCTGAAAGAATTACTCAAAGATATATAACAACAACAAAGTAAGTTTAAGAAAGAGAAGATCGGGGATCCAAGTAGTAGAAGCAAAGAAACCAGTAAAATAAAATTCTTTGTGTGTGTGTGTGGTAATGGGGATAGAAACAAGGGACATTCTACCTCTGAACTACACCCCCAGCCCTATTTTATTCATTTTTATTTTGAAACAGGGTCTCACTAAGTTGCGGAGGGTCTCTCTAGGTTGCTGAGGCTTGCCACAAAACTGCAATTCTCCCGTCTCAGCCTCCCAACTACTGGAATTACAAGTGTGTGCCACCATGCCCAGCTATATTCTGACATAACTAATATGTATAGACATGAATTTTGAGAGTGTAATGATGAAATACTGATAAAATCTAGAAGATTATATTGCTATTCCATGTAGGCACATTGTAAATACAATTATGCACAAGTGCTAATAATAATCAAGTCAGTGTATATCACCTCCCACATGCCAGGTACTGTGCTTGGTGCTTTAGCAAACAATACATAATTTATTCCCCTTGCAAACTTCACAAGTATGTATTATTCTACTCTTTTGGTTGAGCAAAATAATTTGTTCAACTTCATCCCTTTAGTCATTGGGGTTTGCCATTAGGATATGAACACATGATTCCTTGCTCTTTCCTGATATCAGTGTCTAATTTTAATTACATATTATCTTAACCATGTTTTTCTGATATCTATAGATACTACTTTATAACATAATCATTTTCCTATTCATACCAAATCTACCTTTCCTTTAACTCCACTAATTTCTTTTAGCATAATGCCATCTAGCCACATTTTCCTATTATCTCAATCAGACCTCATTTGTAAATAGAAATGAGAATTTTTATTGATTGGCTTCTACAATAGTGTGTTACTAGAGAACTAGTCAGTCACCAGATACTATTTATTTATTTCCAGGTATTTCCTTTTTAAAACCTGATATTCATGATTTAATTTTTAAAGTTTCCATGCAAACTTTTCATTCTTGGCATTTGAATTACTGTGAAAAGGTCTTTTGGTTTTGTTTGAGTGGTTTTACATTAATGGTTTCCACTAAATAATCTCACAGAGTCACATGCTGACCTCTTTGAATCTTAGTCTCATAATGAATCATGTTTGAAAGGCTCAGTGATATATCCTCTTCCCCTCAGTGATTCTATGTGATTCTTTGTGAGGCCCAAAACAGGCAAAGAAAGGGAAAAGTTACAAATAAAAAGAAAAGAAAATCTGCCTTGATGCTGGAAAATTAGTTATTTTTCTCTTTTTGTCCCCTTTCTGCATTTTACATTTAAGGATAGCTCTCAGAAGGCCTGACAAGCACTACAATAATTCATACACCGATTTCCCTAATTCTATTATCCCTTCAGTCTCACAGAGTCAAGCTCCTTGAAATTAATCTTGACCCACCTCTCCTACCCACCCTAAAATTGTCATCAAAGATTACCAGCTTCCCTTTAAGATTCTTGAGTTACCCACTTCCCTTCTCATTCCAGTGACCCTGATTTCATATTGGCTGGTCTCCTTCCTGTTAGTAGCTTCCAATTCATTCTATATGAGGCATGAGGCACTGAAATTATTGTCATGATTTCATTTGGGAGTTCCTGACATCAAACAATCCCTCTTGACTTTAAGATGTTTTTGAGAATTTTTGTTTAAAATACTGCTCCCAGCCGGTCGTGGTGGCGCACACTTGTAATCCCAGTACTTGGGAGATGGAGACCAGAGGATCTAGGTTTGTGGCCAGCCTCAGCTACTTAGTGAGGCCCTCTGCAACTTCGTGAGACCCAGTTTCAAAATAAAGAATAAAAGTAGGGCTGGGGGTGTAGCTCGGAGGTAGAACGCCCCTGGGTTCAATCCCCGGTACCGCAAAAAAAAAAATAATATACTGCTCCCACTCTTTTCTTTTCCACTGGAAGTAATTGACCTGATAGCAGTTGTCTTAGACTTTCTGCTTTGAGTTCTTGAAAACTGTGTAAGAAGTGCTTCTCAATTGTCAAGAGATTGGAGGGTAGAAATGTCCTGATATCTATCTCACAGAAGAGGAAAGAGAAGTTGCTCTAGATTCTGAAGGTTGTTATAAGCAAGGATTGCACTGAATTAAAATTAGTCTTAAAAATCTCTTAAGTGGCATAAAAGTGAAATTAGAGAAAGACCATTACTTTTTAAAATGTTTCTTTCACAGATTTTTAATTTTTTGTTTTTTTTCCTTAAGTCACAACAGAGGTCAACCACACCTGTGAACCTCTAGTAATAAAAGCAGGATTTCAAATGCCAGATAATCAGCATATTGGGTTTCCTACCCAAGTCATGGGGTAATAAGTTTTGAATATCTCTGAGATGATAACAAATTGTGAAAACAGTCAGTAAGAAACCATCATAAGTGACTGTCTGGATGTAAATTTAAAAAAATTATTATAGTATCACAGTCCCCCTAACAATAATTGTGAAATACTATTTCTTAATGAATCTAGTACACTTGGTTTTCCCTATAGATTTTTAAAAGAGATCACCATTTACTTAAACTTGAGAACCAATAAAGTAGGTAATAGTGTCCATTTTGCATTTGAAAAATATGTATTTAATAATTAGATCTGCACATTGAGTAGTGAATCAGTCCTCAGAGGGTGACTCCAAAGCTGAAAACAGCTTCAGCATCACCTCTAAAATGAAAGTGGGGATGGAGACTGATATCTTGGAGTCACCACCATCACCAGACTGCTCCTGCTCAAGCCATATATATAATGAAATATATAATGAATTGCCAGATTATTTAAATATCTTATTATTCTCACTCCACTCATACTTTACTCATAGCTTTGAATTCGTATAAATTGAGTCCATGAGTAATGCGACTTCACAACAGAGAAATTTCCACATATTCTTTCTCTTGGAAGCTATGTCATTCTAATTTATTTTACCTTTTCTTTTTATGTGGTACTGGGGATTGAACCCACGGGGGTTCTACCTCTGAGATACACCCTTATTCCTATTTTTTTAATTTTTGAAACAGGGTCTTACTAAGTTACCGCATGCTGTCCTCTGGTGACCCTCCTGTTTTAGCCTTCTAAGTACTGAGATTACAAGTGTGCACCACCATGCCCAGCTGTAGTTCTTCAAGTATTCTGTCCTTATTTGTCTTGCCTTTTCTACGTTCCTTTTTTCTTTCCTCCCTCCCTCCCTCTTTGTTGTTGTCGCTGTTGTACTGGGGATTGAACCCAGGCATTCTACCTCAGAGCTACACACCCAGCACTATGTATGTATGTATGTATGTATGTATGTATGCATGTATGTATTTAAGCAGAGGGTTGAATACAGGGGCATTCTACCTCTGAGCTACACCCCTAGACCTATTTTATTTTTTATTTTGAAACATGGTCTCACTAAGTTGTGGAGGACTTCACTAAGTTGCTGAGGCTGGCTACAAACCTGAGCTCCTGCTGTCTCAGCCTCTCAAGTACTGGGATTACAGGCATGTGCCACCATGCCTGGTTACTTGTTTGTATTTTCTAAATAAGTATTCCTGAAGAAAATGAGGGGTAGCGCATGGTGCTGAACTGTACACCATTAAAATGGAACCAAATGAGAGTACAGGTATAAATGTGTGGAACAGAGTTGTCCCGTGGATGGAACAATCTCAGAAAGAAATCAAATCTGGTTTATTTTGATGGAGAAATAAGCTTGTTATATCCAAATGTCACTTTTTTTAAAGAAATGTGAATAGTGATCCCATTAATCCTTTGAGAAGAAGGTAGAAAGTCTGTCATGCTCCATTTTGTGACTTGAAAGGCAAAAACAATCTCTAAAACAAAGCAGATTTATTCTAAAATGAGCCATATGCAGATAAAGGAAATGACACATTTAGAAAATGCAACTATTTAATTATCTCTTGCAAAATAAGAGTCATCACACATTTTTTTCTGTTGAAAGTCTTTGGAAAGAATCTCATGGCTTTTGTTAAAGAACATGAGAGTGTTGGAGGATATTTTTTACACAATCATCTGTAGTGCAGTTGTTAGGAAACCTTTGATTAGGTTTTGATGAGTCTCTCTGTTGAGAAACACCTTCTTAGTTCTATTAAAGTTTATGTGGAGTGATCTCAACCAGTATAACTAGATTCTATTGCTTGCCCAGTCTAGACTATCCTTTCTGCCTCATTGTTTTCTCCAATCCAGTATATCACCTCTGATTAGATTGATTATAATTGGACCAACTTTTATTTAATCATCCACACATTCACTAATTATCCATTAATCAACTGTTCCCATAGAGTTCTTGGCTCTGTGTGAGACACAGACACAGATCTGTCATGTACTCTGCAGTGGAAGCATGGAGTCACTACAGGAAGATAGGAATTACAAAATCATAACCTCTCAGAATTAGAAAGGCTCTCAGAGCATATGTAGTCTTGTTTGGTCGCCTCCACTGATGGGAAATGGCTTGCCTCCTCAGGCAGAATGTCATATTGTGAGAGGCCTCAGACCACTGGAACTTTCTCAGAAATGTTAAAAGTTAATATGAATAATGGTCAAACATAAGTGATATTGAAAGACAAAAGAGGAGAAATGAGTTCAAAATTAGTTCATAGAGAGGGGTTCATGGATCCCATCTTCAGAGAAGCTAATTTCTCCTTGGGTCTCATAAAATGAGAGAGGTTTTCAGAGAGAAATGGTGAGAATGAATGCAACAGACGCCTTACGAACCTGGCACATAGTGGATCCTTAGTAGGTATTTATTGAAGAAAGGGCAGAATTAATGACCCAGTGAATGACTGTAGAAGAATCTCTCTTGCCCAGGCTTGTGGCAGCCAGGGAGCTATGGAGGAAGGCTGATGACAAATAAGCACGGGCAACCTCACACCAGCCTGCGTGCCCCGACACCAACCCCCTGCCCTCTTCAGTCCTGGCGGAGATTCTGCCCTTCCAATTACCCTTGCAGCAGGAACTAACAGTCATTCATGTTTACACGCCACATAGGATTTTTAAAAGCTTATTTTCTTCTTGAATCTTAAAGTAATGGTTTGGCAGCTCTCTGAAAAGGTTAAGTTGCTGTCATTTTTTGAACCAGAACAAAGCCCTGATTATCATCTTCCCTGAAAAAGTCATATTGTCTATTTGGACTTCCAACTCCTCTCTCTCCTGCTATCGGGGCATTAGGAATGCCATGCATTTAACTCACTTCCTTCTAGGAAGTGTTCTCTTTGAGTTCATTCTAAAATGATGCCAAATATGGGAATTTTGCAGAGAATTCAGCTTCCCACAGTCCCTCTGAGACCCCTCACTGTTGGAAATAGCACGGTTGTAATGCAGATGCCCCCAACACCCTGTGGAATTTCAAAGAACCTATAAGTGGTCGGCCATAGAATATCCCTTCTATACAAATTTTAATTTGTATTATTAAAAATGGCTCTAAGTAGGGGTCCAATTTGAAACAGGACACAGTTCCATCAGCAAGGGCATTTTTTTAACAAGGTCAATTTTAAATAGGTATTTGGCAGGAGAAAGAGCTTATAAAAAATTAAAGATGAGCTTTGCACTTTTCTCTCTTTTAATATACAAGATGATGTTTTGGTACATATTGATCAAATAATATTATAACTTGAGCTTAAAACCTCAGAGTTTGCCAGGCATGGTGGCGCACACTTGTAATCCCAGTACTTTGGGAGGCAGAGACCGGAGGATCCGGGTTCGCAGCCAGCCTCAGCTCTCTCTCTCTCTCTCTCTCTCTCTCTTTCTCTTTCTCTGTCTGTCTGTCTGTCTCTCTCTCTCTCTCTCTCTCTGCCTAGTGAGGCCCTCCGCAACTTTGTGAGACCAGGTTTCAAAATAAAGTATAAAAAAAATAGGGCCGGGGGTGTAGCATGGAGGTAAAATGCCCCTGGGTTCAATCCCCGGTACTGCAAAAAAAAAAAAAAAACCTCAGAGTTTTGAAGTCAATGAAGCATGAAACGTATTGTCAGTACATGATACCCCAAACAGGGCAACATTATCATTCTCATGTACAAATAGGACTATCCCTTAAACTGAGGTTGGTGTGCACATTCCTGCTTTGACAGTGCATTCCGTGTGCCTGTATCAGCTGCAAAATGCAAATATTGTTCAGCTGCTCTGTACTTAATTTTATTTTATTGTTTTTATTGATGCACTATATTATACATCACAATGAGGTTCAGAGTGATAGAAACACACATGCCCACAGCGCTTGGTGCTTCCCTCTGGTTCCCATTCTACTCCTTCCCTTTCCCCATACATAATGTTGAAATTGGTATTGATCACTTCATGTATGAACATAGCATTATTTGAGCTGTTTCCTTTATCAGATCTCCCCTTTCACCTCCTCACCTCCCTCCCCAAATCCCCTTCCACCATTCTACTAGAATCTCCTGTTATTTATCTGAAGTCTTTTTTGTTTCCCAATTTCTCTCTAGCTTCCATATGGCCCTTAACATGTGGCCCTTCACTGCGTTCTTGATTTTAGACATTGACATCTATAGAACCAACGAGGTTAAGAGATAAACCAAAGGCCCTCTGTGAAAAAAAGGGAGATCAACTCACAGTCAAAGGAAACTAGATTAGACAATAACACTGTGAGCCGGGCGTGGTGGCGCACGCTTGTAATCCCAGTACTTTGGGAGGCGGAAACCAGAGGATCTGGGTTCGCGGCCAGCCTCAGCTCTCTCTCTCTCTCTCTCTACTTAGTGAGGCCCTCTGCAAATTCTTGAGACCCGGTTTCAAAATAAAGTATAAAAAAAATAGGGCCGGGGGTGTAGCTCGGAGGTAGAATGA